>BOSO01031989.1:0-12949 GCA_018403395.1 Gorsachius goisagi | reverse complement strand
CATGGGCACAACCTGAAGCAGAAGAGGTTCCAGTTGAACGGGAGGAAGAACTTGTTGACTGTGAGGGTGCCCGAGCCCTGGCCCAGGCTGCCCAGGGGGGCTGTGGAGTCTCCTTCTCTGGAGATCTTCAACCCCTGCCTGGACGCTGTCCTGTGCCCCCTGCTCTGGGTGAGCCTGCTTGGGCAGGGGGGTGGCACTGGGGGAGCTCCCGAGGGCCCTGCCAACCCCTGCCATTCTGGGATTCTGTGATTGCTCCACAAACGCATCCCAAATTAATCGACATCACACCCAGGCCACAGAGTTTGTGAGCTGGTCCCCCTCAGAGTCTGGTAGTCCCACCAGAGAGGTTGGGCGTCACGGGAGGGGCTGGAGCAGTCTGCAAAGCAAACTTTCCCTCCAGCCTCAAAGCGAGACCTTTACCTACTCCCTCTCCCCTCGTTCCAGGAGGAACAGAGCCAAAGCAGTATTTATTAACAGAGGACCGGGGAGAAAAATGAAATAAAAGAGGTTAGCTCATTAAGGACGACACCGACCCCTCCCCAGAGAGGTCTGAGGAATCGGCTTTGCATTCACCGGGAGGAGGAACACGTGTCAAAGCCCAGAGCCAGAGCTGCTCACGGCAGCGAGGGCTCCAGGGCTCCCCGAGCTGGGCTACGCCGCAACCGGCTCGGAGCTGGGGTCCCAGTGGCCCCATCCATCTCCCACCAGGTACTTCTGTCCTCAGGACACGGCAGATGCTTGCTCTCCTCCCTCCCTTCTCCCTTTTTGCCAGCCTTCAACTGGAGCAAGCTTTCTAGTCTCCAAGCTGCTTTTACGCCCCTTTAAAAGGTTATAAAAGCTGTCTTTATATTCCAATAAAGGGATATAAAAACAACCCTTTTCGCAGTTCAATAAACGTGGTTAACTTTTCTCCCTGTTAATACTTTTTGCCTCGGCGCCGTGCGCACGCGCGGGCTGCTGCAGGGCACGGAGGGGGACGGGGCTTTGGGCATCGCACCCCGAAGCCGGAGACAGCAGCGTCCCAAGGGAGAAGGAGCAAGAGGCCGAGCTTGGGTGAGGCTGAGGGCGTCAGGCAGGTCTGATGCCAAGCACAGACGGGCATCATGACCCGAGCTGCTGCCCAAAAAGGAGAGAGATCCAGCTACAGCGAGAAACTAATCACCGATACCCGGCGCTGGTGCACTTACTCCAAAGAAAATCCCTCCTGAACGCTGGCTTGGGGCCAGGGAAGGGCTATGCTAGGGAATGGCAAAAATTCAAAGGGACCAAGCGATGGACTATATATATATATATATATATAAAGGGGTGAGCAGTTGCCCAGCAGGGTTTTGCATCCCCTGGCAAAGCTCCCTTGAAGGTAAGCGATGCCAAACTGCAGCCAGCCTGGTCGGCATCCTCGCACGAACTAGCTGGCAGGCTGCAGCGCCTGGGCCACCTTTCCTCCTGGGTGACAAGGGACGGGTGGCTTCCCCGCCCGCTGGCCACCCCCCTGCTCTTTGCAACATCCATTTAGAGCCGATGGGCAGCGGGTCAGGGATCGTCCCCTTCAGAGCACCCGCGCAGCGTGACGGGACCCTGCTCCCCCCCCCCCCGCAGCCTCCAGACACAGCTCTAATTATTATTTACCGTTTGTGCAGCCATCCCGTGGCTTGCCATCAGTCTTTCTCAAAAGCGCCTCTTTTCCTTGGAAGAGGATCTAAACCCATCCTGCCGCCCGTCCAACAGCCTCTCCGGGCATTAAAACAAGGAGGTTTATTATTTTTTGTGACAGCCCGTTCTGCAAGGTGAACACAACTCCTATGAATCAAACAGACCTGGATTTCATACATCATTCCCCAGCGCCACCGGCCCACGGGGCTGGGGGGGGAGCTTCGGCTGCCGAATGCGGAGCAGAGGAGCACGTTTATCGGCGGTGATCTATTAGTGGTCGGGAGGCTGCAGGGCGCCGGGACCGGAGGGAGAGGAGCAGGGGAGATGTGAGTCCATAAATAAAGCGTGCCTGGCACGAGCAGCTACCCGGAGCCAAAATTGAAGCTCGGCACCAAGGCAACAAGAACCTTTCCAGGCTGTGCCCCAACTCCCCAACCTAATTCAGCCCCCCTGCCCCTCCGCAGGTACCGTGGGATGGGGAGCGACCTCTCGGCAGGGCAGGAGCAGAGGAGATGATCTTGCATGCTCCTCACCCCCAGCACGCACCCTGCCCCAGCTCACTCCTTCGCACCCCTGCAGGCTGAGCCCTCCCTCTGGCTAATTAATCCAGCTAATTACCATTACCAGGCTCCTGTTTGAAGGATGCGGGAGAACGACGAGGGCAAAGGGAGAAGGTGAGCATCTGGGGCTCCCCGGGGAATTCAGAAGTGTTTACAGTCCCTGGCACGAGAAAATCCATACTCATCCTGGCTCTGGGAAGCAGGGCTGCCCTCCCACGCTCCTATTAGCAATTTCCAATCATCTTTTATTAGGCCTGCATTGATTTGCTGCTCATTTCGATGGGAATGAAAGCCTAAGAGCCTCGACCCGGTCTCAGCCGAGGAATCCGGGCGCGGAGGCGACGGTGCCAGCGGGAGAGCGGAGGGGAGAGAGGGGCTGGGATACTGACAGGGGTTCAGCCGGGCCATTAGCAGAGCAGGAGCATTTCAAAATTAGCAGAGCTGCCATTTCAAAACAGCCTCACGCATCCCACCGCATCTTTTCCGCGGCCGGTCAGCACGTGGGGAAGGGGGACCAAGGGCAGGAGGGGCTGGGGACTCCTCCTAATCTTTATTTAAGGCGCTCACGCAGTGGCTGGGGAGGTGGGGTTGCACCATGCCCCTTTCTAGCAGGGATTTCTGGAGCCCTGTCCCTGCCTGCTGGGAGATGTCACCCAGATCCCAGGCTCCGGACCCCAGCCCTGCAGAGCAGCTCGGGGCCCCGCTGTTACCCCCCAGGAGAAACCGGCTCCGAACGCTACGCTTCTGTTTCCAAGCCAACATTTTCCAAGTAGCTTGTGAACCACAAATTCTGTTTGGAATATTTTGTTCTGATAATGCCATAACACCACAGTACGCATTAGCACACAGACGCCACTCGGAAAGGAGTATCTGAAGATCAAAACAAAGTGAATTCACAGGGTTTTTTTAGTTGTGGTTTGGGTTTGGGATTTTTTTGGTTTTTTTTTTTCCTGGCAAAGCCATCCCTGCAAGTTATCACTTTCCAACTGTTTGCACCACAGCTTTTCCCTGCTCTCATCAAACCTGCTGCTCCCTGCACCCCGCGTCCTCAGATAACCCGAGATGTGCAGGCACGGGTACAAAAGGACCTCACACCTCCGGGAAGGAGACCCCGGTGCCAGCAGGGAAGCAAGCAGGGTGGCAGCTCTGCAGAGGAGAATGGTGGGAGATGCAAACCTCCGGGTGTCTGAGCCTCAGATATATCCCTCTGCACCCAACAGCACCCGCCTCGTCCCATCACAGCACCCGCCTCAACCCATCACCGCATTTAGATTGAATTATATCTATTTAAAAAAAAATTTAAAACAATGCCCCTGCATTGAGGCACTCTCCAAACCAGCCCAGGAAATATTAAAATGGGAGAGCTGACTCGGAGGAGCGCGGTTCACAAATGCCTGCGGTGAGGCGGATGAAAGCCAAGGGCTGCGCGCCTTGGATGTGCCTCACTTCAGACAGCACGGGGGAAAATACAGGCGCTCTGAAAAGCCCTGCCCCAGATCTGCCAGCACAGAAACTTGAACTCTGCTTTGAACCAGGCAACTGAATTATCTCCCCGGGAAGCGGCCGCCTCCGGGCAGCGCTGGGGCGGGTGACGGAGGGGTCCAGCGCCTGCCCGGTGGGTGGTGGCCGAGGTGATGGTGCCGGAGGGGCGGTCACCCAGAGACGCTGGGGCTGTGGCACTCAGGACCCTGCAAGGGATGGGTAAAGGGGAGAGGGGGCTCCCCCGAAATCGCCCTGCAAGGGGAAGCAGTGTGGAGCCCGGTGCCCGTCACTGGGTAAACTTATCCACCGGGAAACAAGGCTTTGCTTCCAAGCACACGTCTCTGATGCCAGTTACAAGCACGTAATGGGTAAATTGGGTCTGATCCAGAGGGCCTGAGAGCAGCAGCGACTCAGCTTCGAGAAAGTCCTCCTATTATTTAAGGATCAGCCACGCATTTTTTCCCCTTTTTGCTTTTTCTTCTGTCTACCTCCAGGCAGTCGGGGAAGAGGACAGGGAGACGAAACCTGGAATCCCACGAGATGCAAAGCCCTGCCACAAACACGTCGCTCGCTTCCCCCTTCTCTCCCCACCAGCGGACACTGGTGCCCCAAACCAAACAAAGATTGTCCCACGCCGAAATGGGGCTGTCAGAGCCCTTGCTGGCACCCGCCGCACCTTTCGGCTGGCATCGGCGCACAGCTAGCAAACGGAGCGGGCCAAATTTCTCCCTGGCGTAGCTTAATTACAGTCAATGATGTTACACCAGGGAGGAACCTGGCCCACTGTCCTGAGCTGGAGTCCACAACAAGTCCAGCTGGCAACTCGCAGGCAGCTCAGCGGCAGCGGGAAGGATCCCTGGCACCGGGAGCGGCGCTGGGAACTGTATTCGGCATTTGCGAGTGGGAGACAGACTCAATAAACACAGCGCTAAGTAAACCTGGTCCGTAATAAATAACAACAACCAGCGCTTCGCCTCTTCCAAATGCTACAGAGAATGGGACCAAATTGTCCCCCCAACTCCCATGAGCGGTGGGGACATTTCATTAGCCCTATTATACTGCCAGGGAAAGAGTCACCAGGAGCTTAATAATAATAAAAATCCATTATGTTACAGCGCTCATCATCTGGGTATCTCAACTAGCTCCGAAAGGCAGGGAAATAGCCATGCTTGGTTTAATGGAGTGGTGGTGGGAGGGGGTGGAGATGTGTGAGGGAGTCAGCAATTAGCTTCAGGTCGCTCATCAAGCCGGACCTGAAGTTTGCTGAGTGGTGCCACTAAGCCACATCCAGGCTGGGCTGATGTGCTCGAAGCCGTGAGCAGGATGGGTTGGGCAAGCTGCTGTTTCCCAGCCTTTCACTCAAGGGGGTTTGTGCCTGGCCGGAGGGATCTGCTACGGCTCGGCTCCATCTGCCCAACCCAACCCGTGCCAGCAGACCCAGGGGGAGGTCCCACCAAAACTTCAACGTGGTGCTACGCTAACAGCACGAGGGGTGCAATTACCCAGCAATCACGGTATGATTACACGGCAGCTACGCTTTCCACACCTGTAATTTCCACTACACTCAGACAACTCCAAGGCTAGCTCCACGGCTGCAAATTAATTAGCCTAAGTGCAGTATCAGTGGTGCCATTGAATGCTAGAAACACACAGCCACGGTGACCGGGAAGCCAAAGCCACAATTGTGGAGATGTAGGTAACCTTACAGCTGAAATGTAGAGAAATTCCAGTTATAGGGACTGGTGGGTGGTGAGGAGGTTATTCAAAAGCCTTACCACGGTGTAATTACACCGTATTCATAAGGTAATTACAGCCCTGCTATTATATGCTACAAGCCTCGTGCCTAATCCCATAAGGTAGATTCAGAGGGATAAAAGGCAGCAGCAAAAGACACCCAACTGTTGCAAGAAGGAAGGATGGACACGGATGGACAGGGGATGCAAAAGGAGAGGAGGTGGGCATGGAAATGCTACAGGCATCCAGAGACATCGCTAACGCCCAGACCAGCCCCCGGGGACGCTGACCCTGCGGGGATTCAGACCAGGCGAGGGGGGAAGAGCTGGGCTCGGTTGACTGGGATCTATGGAGGAGGTTTAGGCATTCATCAAAAGCCAATCTGCTTTTGGAAAGCAGAAAAAGAGGTTACTTCGGATTAATTTTTCACTTCAGAAGCTTTATGGGTGTGTTCTGAAACTGTCAGGTCGGGATGCTTCAATATTTCCTGAACGAAAAGCTCGACTGCTGGTTCGAAATGCCTCTCCGCTTGGATTGCCAGGTAATTTGTACCCAAACATTTAAATTAAAATTTTCTGTTGGCTCATCTGTTTTTTGGGGGAGAAGGATTTGGAGCTTTTGTTTATTTTCTCCGTTTCTGAAATTTTGATTCTTCATCCGCCAGGGTTGAACGGGTGGGAGGGAAACCTCAAAGCCCATCACAGAGAGCGAGCATCCAGCCCAGCGAAAAGGACGAGTTTGCCCCTACAGCCCCTGCCCCGCGTCACATCTGAGCACGCTGTGGTCCTCAGGGCATCTTGGTTTTTTCTGGCATCACCGCGTTGGTCTCCCCCAACGCAGCGATGGAGGGACAAGCCATCTGCTAGCACACGAGGGCCACCCCAACCAGGGGACAGACTGGGGCACCCCGCTCGGGAGGAGCAGCCCCCCAACATCCCAACCCTGAGCCTCCTTTTCTGAAACCACCAGAGTTTTCCAGAGGCTGCCATGGCTTTCTGCCTTGCAAGCCAACGGGATTTTTGCCCATCGTGCACAACCTGCACGTTTCCAGGGCTTGCCTACCCCCAGACCAGCATGGGGTTCCTCCGCCACAAGGCTGGGTAAATATTCAGATTATTAACTTCCACCTGGCTCCGGCAGGTCCCATTTGGACCTCCGGTGCTGTGTGAGCTTATTTAAAACCAACTCCGGTTACTCAACACAGCCCAGTCCCAGCCGGGCAAACAGACCTGATGTGACTTAGAGGTTTCCTACCGCTCCCTATCTCCACCTGATCTTATTTGCCCGGTGCTATTTGCATTCGTATTTCCACTTGCTCACGAGGCAGCGGATGGGAAGATGCGGGCACAGGAGGGGACGGGCGGTACAGTGTATGCAGGAAGGTCTCCAGATAACCCAAACCCTTTCTGTTGCACAGCACGTGGCTGCAATGAGAGACTATTCCCCCCGGCGCTCCAAAAACATTTATGCAGAGCAGACGTGTGGGCATGAAAATACAATCAGATGGGACACAAACTGTGCTTTTGCTGGGGTTTTTTGGTGTGGTGGTTTTTTTTTTTTTTTTTCTTCTCCCCCCCTTCATTTTCTTTGTTTTAAGTCTAGCTGGGCTAAATTTTTTACCGTCTGCTTCTGCAGAAGCCGTGCGGGATTTGCGGAGCACAGCGGCACCGCAGTTACAAAGGAAGGCAAATCCCGGCGGGATGCGAGCCCGCATCCCTGGGGATCAGCTCCAGGAGTTGCATCCACACGGACCAGCGTGGATGCGTCCTTCTGAGCGCAGTTTCACCCAGTGAAACCCATCCTTTGCAAGGCGCGAGCACGCCCGCCATGGGAAATAAGGGCTGAGCTACCGCAGGAATGGCTTCCCCATCTCCATTAGGAGCTCAGCTAAGCCATGAAGCCTGAAAGTTGATTATATCTTTCATTAGGAATGACTGAATGATGTTTTTAAACTGGAAAATGAACTCACAGCTAAGAGGAAACACTTCCTTGGCGAGGCCGTAGAGTAGGTTCCCTGCGGAATAGATGCAGTTGTGAGAGTCAAAATTAAATTGATATTAGAAAATTTCCTGAGGGGAAAAAAGTCATACGCTGCCTGCAGAAATGGCATCTCACAGAGAGCTGGCTAGGAAATGGAAACCCACTGAAACTCAAATATATATATTTTTTTAATGGAAAAAAAAAAATTCCCCTAACTTCCCCATCTCAGCAGAAATTCCCCCAAAATAAAATTCCCATGGAATGGATTATTTTTTTTTTTTGGCCCCTCCTTGGAAGTACCATTTCAGCTACTGCCAGAAGGCCATTTCAGCTAGCTCCCAGCTCCTGGAAGAGTCACCTGGGTTTCACAAACTCAACACAACATGGCATGGTGCCTTCCAGGGGGGCTTGGGGAGGGCGGGGGGCTCCCCCCTGTGTCCCGGCAGGTCACCCTGGCCAGGCAAAGACAACTCCTCCTGACTTATGCAAACCACTGAGCTTCTGCCAGACAACCAGCCATCATCTAGATTTAGATTTTCCCAATGGAAAATCAATTTCTCTGGAAAAAATGGAAACTGTCCCAGGAAACCATGCGTTTTTTGCAATAAAGGCACTTTCTGGGGGGAAGGGAGCTTTGATGGGAGATTCCCAGCCAGAGTTTCAAAGGTGGCTTTCTCCATCCTTGCTCACCAACGCCCTGACGGGCATTTGGGAATGGGCAAATGGGAGGAAAGTGAAAGGATGCAGATGCGAAAGCGGGGAGCACACTGTCCGGGTTGGAGACATGAAAATCTCTCGTGCAGGGGCCTCCCTTACCTACCTCCATCCTGACAGAAGCACCAGGAGCTGGCACGTTGCAATTTGCATTCACAGGGAGAGCAGGAACCGCTCCAGATGCATTCACAAGGGGACCCTTCAGATCAGATTAACAAAAAGCCACCGATGGCGACAGCTCCTCCGCTGCGCCGTCGCCTGCTAGCAATTTACTGTAACAGCCTCTGAAAAGGGACACACATTCCTTTGGCATTTACACACTGCTCGGTCCGAGGAAAGGTGGGGGCTCCTTGGGGCGCGCAGCCTCCAGGCAAGCTGGAAGGATACTCCCACCCTGGGGCATCGCTCCCGGACACGCTGCTCGTCCCAGCCTGCCAGCACGGGGACGGAGCCACCCAGCCCCAGCACCGCTTCAAACGCCACCCCCTCCCATGCCTATCACCCGTTTTCTTAAATAAAAGCACCCAGCGTGGCCGGTTCCCCTCCAGGGATGAGTGGAGGCTGCCCACGCTTTGCCCCTCCCCAGCCCTCCATCCCCACAGCCCCAGCCAGCACAGCACCAAACCCCTTCAACACCCTCCCTCAGAGCACCTCCAGACCTCCACCGCTCCAAGTTAAGGCTCTCCCAAACCTTCATTTTGACATCTAAAATAAAACCCGCCATAATTAAGATGGGCTGGTTTTATTAGCTGACACATTCCAGTCGTATTGCCGTGCTTTTTTTCTGCAACCCTAGCATCTCCAAGCTGCTGCTAAACCAAAAAACCCAGATTCCTGCGCAATCGTATGATGCCAGTAACATTAAGAAAAGCATCAAATCTGATGAGACCTACGAGACCTGCAGTAAAAACAGGAGGGCTGGTAGCACGGCGCGCATCTGCTGCCAGCAGCATCTTCCGCACCTTCGGTGGCCGATTCCTGCTCTCCAGGCTGATATCAAAAGGGGTCACGGCACCCCTTTTGTGCAAATCTGCAAGGCAGCAGGGCCGGAGCGAGGTCAGGGAGGGAAAAAAATCGATGGCAAAGAAGAGCCAGGACCTCAAGAGTCCATGCTCTGAGGGGGAAGCTAATAAAAAGGCATCATCCCTTCGCAGACAATGAATTGTTGCTCAAACCCGAGGATCACAGACAGCCTTCTCATCTTAAGGGGAGCAGTCAAGTGAAGAGATTTCCTAGCCATTAAGTCAAGCTATAAAGCGCCCGCAGTAAAGCAGGGTAAGTGGAATTTATCATGGCACCGTATAGACCGCAGGGCCAGGAGAGAACTGGCTCAGGTCAACAGGTTGACCCCTCAAGTTGTCTAAAGATCCTTCCCCCTCATCATCCCCATTAACATCTCAGCTCCCACGCTGCCGGCCGGCGCCTGCGCTCCCTTCCCTGGGCGCTCTCCCCGCTTGCTCAACTGCTGGGCACTTTCTTAATGGCCAGGCCGAAACACTTTCCCTTCCTCAGCTCCAGGCCACCGCTCCATGTCCTACCACCTTTGGAGACCATGAATAATTCCCTTCCTTCATTGCCAACATCACCTGGAAGGTATTTATAGGCGGTGATCGCTTCCCACCTCCTCAGGAGGCTTCTCCTTTGCTAGACAATAATTTAGCATCGCCGCCTTGCAATGCGCATGCCCGGGGAAGCCACCTCCCCGGCTTCAATGTTAACTGCCAGGGAAGGAGTTTTACCCTCCCAATGACTTTTTTTGTTGTTGTTGGTTTTTTTTTTTCCTCAAATCTGTGCAGGAATCATCCTACTCCTTCCAGGCAGCAACACAGGTTTAGGGTCCTCTTTGGTCACGGTCTTAAATCAATCAATAAAAATCACATGCAGCCAGGAAAGGAAATTTGGGGCAATTGCTTTGCAGTCAGGGATGGTGAAAATTCCTCCAAATCGCTGTGATTGGAGACCTCAGCCTTTCAGCTAATAGCAGGCAGGTTTTTGTTTGGGATCGATGACCTTGTTTGGACCAGAACCAACCAAGCCCAGCAAGACCCGCAGCGCAGAGGATGTTTTCTTGGTGGTGATGGTAGGAGCTATTCGCATTTCTGCCTTTTTCTATTTCCTAGCAGAGGCAAGGCAGGAGCCGAGACAGCAGAATAACCAACGGGAAGACAATTCCCAGGACAATTCCTGCCTCGTATCAGAGGAGCCAAAACACGCAGATGAAAACTCTGCAAATGTTTTGCAAGGGAACAGGAGCCCTTTTGAAGGTGGTTGATTTCCCAGCGCAAACATTTCATCTAGCCCTGCGAGTCCTCTGCAAAACAGTTTGAGCCCCACAAGAAAAAAAAAAACCAACAACAAACCAACTCCAAACTGTCAAAACATCGTGAAGGAGGCTGAAATTTTCGGGTTGCTTAAAAAGAAATCATCAAGCACCACCTGCTTGTCCAGCAGACGGGTGGATGCACAGAGGTGCACATAAATCAGGTCGGTGGTGTTTCTGCCTTCTCCGTGCAAGAGCCAAGCGGTTGCAGCGCTCGGTGCTCGAGGGACAGCACAGGGTCACCTGTCCTGGGCAGGGACCAACGTCCCCAGCAGTGGCATCGCTCTGCAAGGGCTCCTTGGCTTAATAGACGGCCATGGCCCTGCAGAGCCCATCCCTGTCGCAATCAGGAGAGCAAGCCTGCAGGTGCAGCTCAGCCCAGCCCAGCCAGCATCACTTGGTTAACAGCCAGCTCCTCTCCAGCCATTACATTTTTAGGGGCTCGGGAAGAAACTACCCTAAGTCTTAAGATTGTTTGGTCCAGAAAGGAGGAGAGCGTTCAAGGGGGACAGCCCCTGCCCTCACCCACAGCCCCGACACGAAGCACCGGACCCCGCTGCACCCAAAAAGCACCTCATGCTGTTGTACCCAAAACAAAGCCAGACCTTTCTGCACCTAAATATGACGAGCCTGATGCCATGCTGCCTTCTCCTCCCTGCCTGGCTGCTTTCTACCCTCTCCCCCTTCCCTTCATGCTCATGACCGCGGCCTCTCCTGCTGTCCCC
Source organism: Gorsachius goisagi (assembly GCA_018403395.1). Lineage (NCBI taxonomy): Eukaryota > Metazoa > Chordata > Aves > Pelecaniformes > Ardeidae > Gorsachius > Gorsachius goisagi. Next base: position 1,784 of record BOSO01031989.1, on the reverse strand, counting down.
AGGTCCCCCCGGTCGCCGCAGACCCTCCCAGCCAGCCCGGGCTTGGGGAGGCTTTGCTGGCCGCCCCTGCAGCACGCAGGGAGCCCTGCACACCAGCCAGCCGTCTCGCCCCGTTTCCTCCTCTCCACCTGGCTGCTCCGCCGGCCGGGCATCTGCCAGGAGCAGCGAGGCGAGGGGAGCGGCGGGGAGCGCCGGATGGATGGGCAGCAACCATCAGCACAGCCAGCATCGCACAGACGCGCCGAACAACTTCCTAGGGGTGCCTGCCAGCTCCGGACCTGCTGGGCTCACGGCTATTCCTCCCACCCCATCCCTTCGTCCCCAGGTTTGCTCGGGCAGCCTGCTGTGCCATGGCGGTAGCACCATCCTTCGAGAGGAGCAAGAAGTGGAACCACAGGGGCACGCTCAGCGGGAGAAATAGGGATGTGACAGCGCACTCCTGGCTCGCTTGCCGGGCTGGACCAGGGCGATGTGGCCCCCAGCCTGTGCTCCCCCCTAGAGCTAGCCCAGAGCTAGCCCAGAGCAACGTGACCTGACCCCACGCCGGCATGGGCTGTGTGTGCAAAACGGGCTGCAGGTGCCCAAAGCAGCACGCGACCCACTCTCACGTCCAAACTCCCAAGACGCATCCGCCTCGAGCTGCTGCCCATCCCCTCCAGCCCCCTCTCCTTCCTCCGCATCCAGCAGCACAGGGCTGGGAAGCAGCCGGTTATAAAAGCCAGCTGGGAGGGAGGGAAGGAGGGAGGGAGCTGCTGCTTTTCGACAAAGCCAGAACACAGCGACGGCACTATGAGCTTCCCCTCCCCATGCAAGCGCCGAGACGAGGATTGGTACCCTGGGCGCAGCAGGCTGGGGGCTGATGGGATGCATCAGCTAATTCGCACTAATGGTCCCCAGAAAGGCAGGGAGTGCTCTCCAGAGGAGAATGCACTTGAGCAATAACCTAAATAGACATGCATTTCCAAGCAAAAAGTCCTTCAGGAAGGAAGAGAGGCCCTACAGTTGAATTTCTCTCCCCACTTGCACCGAAACTTGGCTGGGGATGTTGGAAAGGAGCTGCCTGGGCAGGGAGACGCATCGGATCTGCAAGCTGGGAAGCAGCTCTTGGAAGAAGCAGCACCACGGCTGGATGTCCAGCCCTGCTTTCGGAGCCCGCTTGGACAGACTGACAGCAGCCCTGGGAAGAGCCCAGCCGGGAGCACGCTTGGCTCCGTCATCAGCCCAAAGCAAAAAAGTCAGCCCATCTGTGCTGCGACAGGTTGATATAGAGGGCGAAATGCCTAAGTAAAATTCCACAACAGGGCATTAAAAAGATGTAATAAAATATACACGAGTTATTAAATATTGTCATCAAGATGAACCATAAATCAGAGATTTTATGGTTTCTGATTATAAATTCCATTTATTCTGTAAGCGTTTAAAGAAAGAAAAATGGAGACTCGGTAAAGATTTAAGCTCAGCCATGATGCTGCTGATATTTCACTGTTGCTTGTGGATGTCACGTCTGTGGGAGCCCAGCGTTGGGTGCATGGGGTTGCCTGGAAGGAACCTCTCACCAGGCACCTTGCTGTGCCATGGAGCTCCCCAGTGTCCTTACGGACACACAGAATCCCAGAATCCCAGCATGGCAGGGGTTGGAAGGGCCCCCAGGAGCTCACCCAGTGCCACCCCCCTGCCCAAGCAGGCTCACCCAGAGCAGGGGGCACAGGACAGCGTCCAGGCGGGGGTTGAAGATCTCCAGAGACGGAGACTCCACAGCCCCCCTGGGCAGCCTGGGCCAGGGC
>BOSO01031985.1:20180-38801 GCA_018403395.1 Gorsachius goisagi | reverse complement strand
GTGCTGAGGGCCAGGGTTTGGGGGTGGGATGGCAGGGGTAGGGGAAGGGTTGAGCTGGGGGGGGCCTAAAGGGCTTTTCCAACCCAAAGGATTATCTGAGATCGGGGGGAGCATCCAGCCACAGCTCAGCTCCTCACCTGCCCCCGCAGACGTATTTCTTGATGAGGAGGACTCCGGCCACGGCGGTGACGAGGAGCACGGCCACCACGGCCAGGATGATGGGGGTGGAGCTGGTGGACACTGCCTGCAGGGAGAGGAGGAAGATTCCAGAGTCATGGGGCTACCACCGTTCCCCCCCAAATACAACCAGCACCCTGGGGCGGGGATAAAAACCACGACATCCGTGCAGCACCCAGCCAGGATTGAGGCCGGCAGGAGGCCCCGGGCAGGTTTAGGCAGGACAGCCCTGCCCAGCACAGATTTATTGGCTCCATGGGTAGGGGCAGGGGATGGCCCAATGCCCAGAGCCGCCGCCGTGCCCAGCCGGCATCACCATCACCTACCAGCTGGCCGGGGTTGAGGAAGTTGCTGGTGCATTTCTTCTTCATGTCCGTCTCCTTCCGGCTCGGGCTCTCCCCTCCCAAACACTTGTCCCCAGGGATTTTCCGGTACCTGGAGATTGGGAGGTGACACCTGGTGACCCCACGGCTCCCACAGCCGCTTCCCAGGGACAGTCAGCCCCGATCCAAGGCGATGGGGCAGGATCTGTCCCCGTTGGACGCAGGGTGAAGGATTCCCTGCGGATTTGGGGTTTCCACCCTATTCCTCCTTAACCCTGGCTCCAGCATCGACACCAGCCGAGCTTTACCCGCTGGTCTTGAGCAGCTCCCGTCTGCCGTAGAGGCAGAATTCCAGGTCGTGCCCCTTCAGCTCCGGCTGCTCCACGCAGACAGACTGATTCTCTGGGCGGTAGTAGCCAAAATCGCTGGGGGAAAAAGGGGGAAAACAGATGAGACCCCGCTCGGGGACCCAGCGGGAGCTGGGCTAAAGGAGGGCGACACCCAGCCCGAAATGGGGGCAGGAGGGGGGAGGCGGGAAGATGGAGGCTACCAGAGGAAATCCTCCAGTGTGCAGGGACAGACGGACGGCTGCTTGGTCACCATGTAGTCCCGGCCATTCTGGCACACGGAGGACTTGCGGAGACGCCGGTATTGTTCCTTGTAGCCCAGTATGCAGCCGTCACTGGGGTCACTGGGATTGCTGGAGTGGGCCAGCCAGATGGTGTAGTCCTTGTCCTCGCCTGCGAGGGAGAGAGGGCTCAGCGGCACGGCCGAGGGGTCCCCGGGGGACAGCACCACCGCGCAGAACGCTGCTCCGGGGGGCAGCAGCCCGGCACGAGCCACGGGCAGGGCACAGAAACCCCGACTGCTCACCCCACCACACTGTCCCCATGGCGGGGACCAAGGGCCAGGAGGCCCTGGCACAGACCCTGCTAACATCACCCGCCCCAAGGTCTGGGGGCATGAGTGTCCCCCAGCCCAGCCCCTGGCTGTCCCCAGCCCCGGTTGTCCCTGGCTGCCCCGGTCTCAGCTGTCCCCAGCCCTGGTTGTCCCTGTTCCTGGCTGTCGCTGGTCCCCAGCTGTCCCCATCCCTGGCTGTCCCTGGCCATCCCCGTTCCTGGTTGTTCCTGGTCTCAGCTGCCTCTGGCCCTGGTTGTCCCCATCCCCAGCTGTCCCCGTTCCTGGTTGTCCCTGGTCCCTGGTCCCCATCCATCCCCGTCTCTGGCTATCCCCGGTCCCTGGTTGTCCCTGGTCCCCATCCATCCCCGTCTCTGTCTGTCCCCAGTCCCTGGTTGTCCCTGGTCCCTGTCCATCCCCGTCTCTGTCTGTCCCCAGTCCCTGGTTGTCCCTGGTCCCTGTCCATCCCCGTCTCTGGCTGTCCCCAGTCCCTGGTTGTCCCTGGCTTCCCCTGTTCCTGGTTGTCCCCAGTCTCAGTTGTCCCCGGTCCCTGGCTGGCCCTGGCCCTGGCTGTCCCCATCCCTGGTTGTCCCTGTCCCCAGCTGTCCCCATCCCTAGCTGTCCCCATCCCCTGGTTGTCCCCCACCCCAGCCCCAGCAGCTCTCACAGGTCCTGCTGAGCAGCTCGCTGAAGTCGATGGTGTAGGAGACCCACTTGCGGGAGTGGAAATTCTCCCGGAAGCCCCAGACGCTGACGTTCATGGAGCGAGCCCCTGGCTCGGACGCCAAGCCGGTGAAGAAGATGGGCTCCTTGGAGAAAGTGTACTTGTACCAGCACTGCCCTTCGTCCGTCGAGAACCTGGCAAGGCGAGGGGCCCATCAGCGCCCCGGCGGCACCTCCCACAGCACCCCCCCCGCCCCCCTCTGCAGCAAGGGGAGCCTGCGCATACTCGATGACATTGACGGGCTGACTGGTGTGCTTGATGGCGACGATGAGACCGCCCGAGTCCAGGATGGCGTAATGGTGCGGCCCCTCCAGCATCCGCGCCCAGGTGTAGCCCCCGTCGTCTGAGATGTAGACGTCGGGGCTCATCACCGAGATGGCCCCCCCGACGCTCCCTGGGGGGGGAGGGGGGACAGAATGAATGGCGGGGGAAGGACACACACGCAAACACGGTCTCTCTGTCCCCGCCACCCGCCCCGGTGAGGCTCGGTACCGTGGGCGATGATGATGCCGACGGCGTTGGGCTCGGAGAGGGGAGCCATGGGGACGTTCAGCTTCTGGGAGATGCTGTAGGAGGCGTGGATGTGGAGGCTGCACTGCAAGCGCGAGAGGAGAGCCCATCCAGGAGCCCGTGGGGACCGGCGGATTCACCCATTAACTCCCAGTGAGTGCTGGAAAGCACCCCCAGGACCCCACCCTCCTGCCACGTAGCCCCATGGTGTGACCCACAGCACCGTGGTGTGACCCACAGCCCACGCAGCACAGCTGGGCCCATGCCCTCAGCATCCCTGGTGGGAGCTGCAGAATGGATTCGCTCGCCCCCGAGCATCCCCTTGGCAGAGCCGAGACAGAGGGTACCCAGGGGGAGGGCACCGGGACCCCCCCGGCAGGGGACAGGCCCACCTCTTCCTTGCTCCTGGCCGTGGAGTCGCAGGTGGTGTTTTTGGGTTTCCTCAGCGGCACCCACTCCCCACCACGGTCAAAAGTGATCACGGACTGGATGGAGTTGTCTGGTGGGAGGAGGAGGAGGAGGAAGAGCTGATGGGGTCAGGAGGATGCTCAGAGCGTCCTCACCCAACACAGGGTCACGCTCCCCTCCAGCTCCCCCCCACCCAGGACCCAGATCCCACCCCTGGGGAGGCAGAACCCCAGTTTTGGGCGGGGGGGACAAAGATGTGGCCACCCACCTTCGGAGAGGACGCTGGTGATGTAGATGCCCCGCAGGGAGGTGACATTGGTGAAGTCGGTCTCCCCGCCGGTGGTGGTGTAGAGGTGCCGCTCCAATGACTTGGAGTAGACGATGCCGCGGTCGTCGGAGGTGTAGATGGTGCCAAACCCCGTGTCTGCAAGAGGGACCCGGAGGCAGCAGTGAGGGGGGGGCTGCTCCCATGGGGCCATCACAGGCTGGCGTCGGCACCAGTGAACCCCCCCGGGGCGTCTCGGGAAGAGAAGAAACTCTCGAGTGCTGCAAAATGGACCCAAGCGTGGTCACGGTCCCTGCGCACCGCAAACCGGAGCAAGCAGCCTGCTAATTAGCAATGCCTTAATGAGAAAGTCCTTCCTCCAAGGCACAGCAGAGCTACCGCTGCGTGGGGAGCCCCGTGCCAGGGTGAGGAGCTGGCTCGCTTGCTTGCTTGCTTGCAGAGAGGTTTCCAGTTGTCCCCAAGCCCAGGACATGTCCCTGCCCCTGTCACACGCAGCCCGGTCCCACTCACCGCCCGGCTCGTCCACATGCATGAACACCAGGTCATCGTTAGCGGCCAGGATGGAGTAAAACTGCTCGTGCCCAACGGAGGGGAGCTGGGCCATGTTCCAGGTCTCACCTTGGTCGAGGGAGACGTGAATGCGCCTCGTGTTGCCCTGGGGAACCAAAGCATCGTCGTCCTTCATCCTCCTCGCAGGGAGAGGAAGGGGGCGCCGGAGAGAGCCGGCTCACCCCTGCCTGCTCCCCAGCAGCACCAGGAAGGGGGGACAAGGACCTTCTCTGTCATGACGGAGGCAAAAAGAAAGCGTCCTCCCAGCCCGAAGGAATAAATCTTGGTGCCAATGACCTTGAAGGCTTTGCCGAAGTCGGAGGTTTTCTTTAGCTCCAGTAACCCCAGATCAGCTTCTTAAGAAGAAGGGACGGTGGATTAATGAGCCTGGAGCTGCCTCCAGCTTCGTCAGCCGCCACTGGAGCTGAGTGTCCCCCCCCAGTGTCCCAGCTCCGGGTATTCCCAGCTAATCCCAGCTTTTCTGCTGGGACCACCACCACGCTCTCTGCAGGGTCCCCAAAGTCATGAGGCCCCCAGAGATGTGACTCAAGATCGAGAAGTACTTACTGCAGGAGTTGTTCAGGTAGGTGGTGAAGAAGATGGTGTCGTTCGCACCCCTGGGGAAGAGAAAGGAAAGGGGGGAGGACAGGGTGGCCCAGGAGGCCACCACCCACAGATCCATCCCTGGCTGTGGCATCGCTCCAAGGGGTTTGGGTGGGTGTTCCCCTGCCTGCTCAGGCTGCGATCAGGGCCCCCCCAAAATCACTTCTCCCCCTCACAAAGCGGGCAGCCACTCACCACTTGGCCAGGCAGACGGCTTTGTGGATCTCCTCCCACTTCTCTCCAAAATCTCTGGAGACCCAGAGGCCATTCTGCAAGAGCCAAGAGGTTGGTTATGGCTGACCCACCCCCCCGCCCCCAAACAGCCTCCCCCCAACTCTGGGGCTGCAAACCCCCATTCCCAACCCCATCCCCCCCTCCATCCTGGAGCTGCACGCATCCTCCGGGCATGGGGACGGAGCCCAGGACACGACAGCAGCCACGATCCAGCTCATCCTTAGAGAAGCACCACCAGGAGCCTTCTCAATCCCCAACCAGAGCCCCATCCTGGCTCCCCAGCCCTCACCTCGGTGCTGAGGGCCAGCAGGTAGTCCGAGTTTTGGGGGTGGTAGGTGATCTGCACCAGGGGGTGGAAGGGCAGATCCGTCTGGACAAAATGCTTGGCGAAATCAGATGAGCGGAAGATCCTGCCGCCGCGGCTGCCGCCGGAGACGTCGCCCGTCAGGATGACCTGGGTGCGGGGAAGGAGGGGGCTCGGCTGTGCCGGGAGCTCCAGAAGAAAAACCTCCACGAGCCCGGGATGGGGGGCTGCTGGGCGTGGGGTGGGGGTCCTGGCTCACTGGCATCCCACCACGCCGCCCCCTCCTACCTTTCCCGAGTTCTCCGGGCCAATAGCCATGCCGAACTCAGTCCGGATGAAGGTGTGGTTGATGAGGCTGGTGATGTCCTTGAAGGTTTTCCCGTAATCCTCACTGGAAGGGAGGAATCGGCACAGCCGTGAGCCGATGCAGGGCCTCAGGGCGGCTCCCAGCCCGCCCCACCGTGCGTGCTGGTCCCCAGTGTGCCACCCACGGGGTCCCCAGCGCCGGTGGGAAGTGGGGGGCTCACCTGCGGTAGAGCTTGGACTGCCCGAAGCTCATTATCACCAGCGGCACCTGGAACGTTGTCAGGACCAGGATGACCTGGGCAGGGAGAGGCGGACAAGGCAGGGTCACACCTGGGGCTCCAAGGCCTCCCCAGCCATCACCCCCCCCTCCACCCCCCCAGGAGAAGGGCTGTGTCGTCCCCCCCCAGACAGTCCCACCGGCCCCGCAGCCCCTCAGGCACAGGAGGGGGCCACTTGTCCCCCCGAGTTGGGACCCGCAGCTGCTCTGGGGGGGAACCCCCCCTGCCCTCCAGGACCCCCCAGCGCTTACCCCCGTGCTGTCGCCCACCCAGGAGAGTGACATGGAGCCGCTGAGGTCCTCGAAGATGCACTGAGAGGGGAGAGATGGCGGAAGTGCTCCTGCAGCCGCGGGGGACGAGCACCAGACCCCCCCCACCCCCCCAGCAGGGCAGGGCTGCAGCCGCCCCACAGCCACCCCCTCCCAGGGGACACCAGAGTCCTGGTGCCTTCCCTTGCCACTCCCCCCCAGAAGGTGACACTGACCTGTCCCCACGGCACACGGGTGGCAAGAGGGTCCCCTCTACACCACTTGGCCCCCCTTGAGCCCTCCCCCCTCACCAAGCTGGGACCCCCCCAGATGCTGGAAAAGGCTCCCAGAGCCCCGCCCCCCCATCTCGGGCCCCCCCGGGTGGCACTGGGGAACACTGGTTTGGACTGGAGCGGTGCCTGGGAGAGGGCAGTGGGGGGCAGTTGGGGACACGGGTGGGGTCCCTGGGGACGGAGCTGCCAGCAGGAACCCCCCATGGCCCATGGCCCAGGGAGTGAGGTGGCAGGGAGGGGGCCCTGCGGTGCGGGACCAGTCAAAGGACTGGTCAAACTGGGCTGGCAAACCCACGGCCGCCGAGCGGCAACCGGCCGGGCCGGCAGAGCGGGCGCAGCCGGCGGCTGAGAGCCAGCGGATCCCGGCCCCCCCCCGAGCCCCGGGAGCGGCGCCAGCCCCGGGGTTAATGTTCAACCCGCAGCCGCCGGCGACAAGGTCAGGATCCCCCTGCGCGGCCGGCCGGCTGTCTGTCTGTCCTTCCACCCTGCTCGAGTCCGTCTGTCCGTCCGTGGGGGCTCAGGGCGGGGGGAATCTCTGCTCCCCGCTGGGAGGTTAAGGGGGGCAGGGGGTGCTCTGCCACCCACCTGCTGTCAGGCTAGTGTCTGTCTGTCCGCCCGTCCGTCACTGCTCATGGAACCCATCCCACTGCAGCAGGTGCCTCTGTCTGTCTGTCTGTCCCTTCGGGGAATGTCTGTCAGTCTGGCCCCAGCAGGCGCAGGGGGAGCAGGGTCTGTCTGTCTGTCCCAGGGGATGGGGGGAATGTCTGCCTGCCTGCCTGCCTGTCTGTCTGTCCCAGGGGACATAGGGAGGGGAACATCTGTCTGTCCATCCCAGAGAATATCTGTCTATCCACCCGTCCCAGGGGATGCCGGGAAGGGGACATCTTGTCTGTCTGCCCGTCTGTCCTAGGGGACATAAGGAGAAATGTCTGTCTGTCTGTCTGTCCGTCCAGGAGATGTAGTGGGGGATGTCTGTCAGACTGTCCACCCACGATATGTAGGGGGGGTGTCTGTCTGTCTGTCTGTCCGTCCACCCCGTCCCTAGAAGAAAGCACCTGCTCGCGCCAGGCGCAGCCAGGGCACAGGGCGGGGAGCTGTCTGTCTGTCTGTCTGTCCGTCCAGCCCACAAGGCACCGGCTGGGGCGGGGCGGGGGTGTCCGTCCGCCTGTCCCGGCCGCAGGGGGGAGGGGGTGCCGGAGGGTCCCCGGTCCCCCTGGTAGCTACCGGGGGTCCCGGTCCCCAGCCCCGGCGGCTCCCGGGGGTGTCCGTCTGTCCGTCCCTCTGTCGGTCGGCCTGTCCGGGCCCGCGGCCCCGCCCGCCGGCTCACCTGGTGCGTGTTGTTGCCGAGGGCGGCCGGGACACCGCGCAGGCCGCCGCAGGCCTCGCCGCCCGCCGCCGCCGCCATCCCACCGCCACCGCCGCGGGGGGGCCGGGCCCGGGCCCGGGGCCGCAGCCCCAGCGCCACCCCCGCCGCCCCCAGCGCCAACACCAGCGCCACCGCCAGCCGCGCCGCCCCGCGCGGCCCCATGGCGACTCCGGCCGCCGCCGCCGCCCCGCGGCCGGGCCCGCCGCCGCCCGCCCCCCGCCTCCCATTGGGGGCCACCGCCCCTCGCCCCGCCCCCCCGCCGCGCCCCCCCGTCGTGGTTGGCTTCGGGAGATGTCGCTCCGAGACGCGACACACCTCCCCGGCGGCCCGCCCCGCCCCGCGCCTTCCGGTTAGCCCTTTCCCTTGTCAATCACCGCCCTCCTTCTCTTCTGATTGGCCGGCAGCGCTTGCACGATGGATGCGAGACCGCCCTCGCTCTTTTGACCCCGGGCTCTAACCTACCCAGCGACAACCCTCTGATTGGCGGCGCGGCGAGGGAGCGGCGGAGCGAATTTCTGATTGGCTGAAGCGACAGGTAGCAGGGGCGCGCCGGGCCCGCCCCCAGCCCATTCATAAGGTGCAGGCGCCCCCGCGTGCGGGGACCCCGGCCCCAGCGAGGCGCGAAGGCCCCGGGCTGGGGGGCCCGGGGCGGGAGAAGCCCCCGAGGCAGCGCAAAGCCTGGGGAGCCTGAGCCTGGCCGTGGGGCTCAGCACCCGGGTCTGGGGGTGCCCAGCAGACAGGGGAGGGGGCACAGTGTGGTGCCCCCCACCCCCTCGGTGTCCCTTGGGCTGGCACAGGCAGGGCCGAGCCTTGTCGGGCCAGGTGACGGTTACACCCTCGCACAGCGGCCGCGTTGCACAAGTGCTGCCCGGGGAGCGTCGGTTGGTGCAATCCAGTGAAGCAACAACCAGCCCGGCAGCCCCCGCACCCCGGAGAGGGGAGGGCTCCGCGCCCCCAGCCCCACGGAGGGTCCTCCCCAGCTGAGGACGGGGCCACGGGGAGAAGGGGAGTGGGCGCCTGGTGCCTCCAGCTTCGTAGCAGGGCATTAAACCTCCCACCCCAGCCTCATGGAGCTGCAGGCCCTCATCTTGCTGCTTTTGCAAAAAAGGGAATTTTCATTTTACTGCTGCATCATCCTTCCACCTCGACGAAAGACAATCTACACGTTTGATGTGTGAAAGACAAGGACACCCCCCCCCTCCTGCGGCACGGTCCAGCTACTCCCAAAAAGCCAGGGTAGGGGCGGGTACTGGCCAGCCAGGGGGACACAAGCGTGCAGGACCCTCGCCCCACTCCGGCCGTTGGCTGTCGCCAGCCCGGGAAGAGCTCAAGCCCTTCCCTCGCCACGACCCATCAGATAAGGAGCACAAAGCCTCGATTTTTTTGCTCACAGAGGAGCCGCTCTCATGCGTCGCTGCCACCAGCAAACCATGTGATGAGGGCAGGGCACAAAGGCCCATTTTCTGCCGAGCGCCACGTTGGGAAGAATTACCTTTTTGTATTTCCTAGGACACAAACAAACCCAGAAAGGGCACGGCCTCCCGGAACAGCGGGGTTCTTCATGGGGCAGGGTGGTTTACAGCAGCTGGGACGCCCACCGTCCTCCTGCCCAAAGAAGAGAACGTGACCGAGCTCGAGCTCTGGGGCGACGTTAAAGCCCTGGGACGATCTGAAGCGCCGAAGCACGTTAAGAATAAAGGGTGCTGATATCTCCCACGTACACCAGAGCAGCCCCAGTTTCACTTACAGGGTGGTTTTACAAGGGTGACACTCGGGGCGGTACCCTGGCTATCATCCTGGCCTGCTGGATGTTCAGGATGGGTGAGCTCCCACGCTGGAGCCGCCCTCATCATTGCCTCAAATTAATTTCAGGGATGAGGAGCGGCGCAGAGAGTGGGTTACGGCGCTCCAAAGCTGCGCAGGCAGAGCCGAAGTCAGGCTCCTTTCCGCCCACCCGAAGGAAGGTCTCCCCAAAGGGTAAGTCCATCAACTCATTATTTGTTACGTTTGCTCTTCTGCCTGTGGGTATAGGTCATATTCAACCCATACCACAACCTCAGGCATCACCAGATGATCCAATTTGTTTCCTTTAGGCTGTTACGCAAAGAGGGAGAAACTCACAGCAGAACTCCTGAGAGGACTCCAGCTCTTGGCTGTTCTGAAAATCGAGGTTATCCAGGGACTGATCTTCCAGCCGTGAAGACCTGGCTTCCCTCCCCGCATCCGTCTGGCAACAGCAAGAGAGGGGGAAAAAAATGAATAGGACTGGCATTTCCCCTTCCGCCAAAGGTAGGGGCTGGCAGGCGTGAGATCAGCCGCTGTTTGCTGCGACCATTCAGTTTTGCCAAGCGATGAAGCATCCGGCAAGGCGATCCCGAGGGCTGAACCAAGAAGAAAGTCACCATTTTAATCAAATGTCCACGCTAGAAACATCCTCGTGCGCCGGGGCAATCCCCCTCCCGGCAGCAGCACAGGCCACAGCCGTCTCTTCCACAGCAGGCAATGTTTTGTTCAGGGTAAAACTGTTTAATTTCTCAAAATAAGAGAGCACGGAGCAGCCTCCGCCGCCTGCCAACATTCCCAGAGAGCAAGCTGCCAGGGGCCGCAGCAGAGCTGGCTTTCCAGTCCCTGAAGCTGCACCGGCCACGCAGGCATGATTTTGTAGGAAAATACTTTGCTAATCTCAGTTTATTCCCTTATCAGGGAACGATCTTGAATTCTCAGGTGCTATTTTGAGGACAAGGAGAGAAAGAACGAGAAACAAAAGCAACAAGCACTGTAGAAGTGGGTGGGCAGACGTTTGCTGGTCAAAATGAGACTGTTTGCAAAATTAATCGATACCTGCGCGCAATTTTAGAGGCAAGGGGCTGTCCCGCTAACGCCCAGGTCTATTCCCACGTGGTTGTTGTTCAGTCACAGTCCTTACGGGTGTTTCCAGGCTGCCACTAGAGGGAAACGCCAACCCCCGAGCCTGGTTATGGATTTCTTCCCTAGGAAGGAGGCAGAGCTCCAGGCAAGCCCTTATGGACAAAACTGGCTGGAGAAGGACAGGGGGAAGGCACCCGACAGCTCCAAGCAGATCTAAAAATCTCATGGTTTCCTCCCCCTCCCAAGACTCGAGTGATTATACCCAAGGCCTCCTGATGTGATATTGTCACACTGTCCACGAGAGGGAGACTTGCTACTGCCACAGCAGGCAAGGACCGCAGCGTCGTACGGCACCGCCAGCACCGCAGTCTCGGCCGGCGCAGATAGCAGAGCTTGCCCTTATCTGCCCCCTATTTTTGCTCTAAATGGTCCGTGCCCCCCCTAACCTCCGTGATGAGGAACCCAGGACAGAGTAACAAAATGATTTATTCTCATTTCCTCTTATTTTAGAGATCAGTTATGTACAGAAACTGTAAAAAAAACCTCAAGAGCCTCCGAAGAGCAGCAATTACAGATGCTGCCGGAAAATAAAATCACAGGTACTGGAAGGAACCGAGAGTCAGTTCGCTTTGATCAGGGGGGGAATGAGCCTTTGAGGGAATCTCTGTTTTTCAAATATCCTTGATGACCTCTTCAAGCTCCTCTTTCGTGTACATGTGGAACTTCATCCCCGGCTCCACCGTGGCAAGCTGAAAGAGAAGGAGCAAGGGGTTAAGCGTGCCCGCGTGTCCAAAGCGGCAGCACGGGGCAGGGCACAGCGAGCAGCCGCAGCGACGGAGCAGCTGTTCCTTCTCGGCTGCCTGATCTGCCAGCCCAGCAAGATCATTCCACCCCGTAACACGCTCTTTGATTCCCTAAAATAGCCACCTGCCGCAGAAATAGCTTTTAATTGACTCAGTCTCCTCATAGTAGCAGCAGCAGGGAATGTCTACTGGGAACCCAGCAGGCTCAGCTTCTGCTTGCTGGGGAAAAAGACCCCGTTAGTACGAGTCCTTCATCAAACACTCTGCGGAGGGGGGCGGTTCTTGCCGCAGTTCAGCGTGGCCCTCAGCAGAAGTGCCTCTCCTCCTCCAGCAACCAACCAAGGGTACAAATCCCAGCTCGTTGCGTGCCTTAAGAGAACCCAAGGTAGCCAAAGGCTCAAGAGGGGACTGAGAGTTAGCTCGGGGGAACTGAGGCAGAGGCAAACCTGCATTTTGATCGCCAAATGCCAACACTAAGCAAGCCTTGGTACACCCTGCAGCTGCCCAGCACCCTGTACAAGCGGGCCAAAGAGATTTCTTCCAAGCCCAAGGGACAAAGCTGTGGGACAACACACATCGCCCGGCCCCTTTGCCAGGGGCAGAGGGAGGCGGTGGCCAGGGCAGACAGCTGAGACGTTTCACAGAGCGAGCACCAGAACAGGAGATACTTGAAGAATGACAAGACTGGAAGAGGAATGTAAGCGGGACTTTCGTTCGCACCTAGATCAGCGGCGCGAGAGCCCCAGATGCGCAGAGCTGTCACAGGCAGGCGAGGCAGAAAGCTGCAGGAGCCAGCGGGGATGCTCCGGACCTCGCTCGCAGGCACTCCCCAGCATCAGGCACCATTACCTTTACTCTTAAGGGATCAAAGTGTTTGGTTGCAGTAAGCTGAAGGAAAGCTGCAGAGAGGGTACTGGCAAATCCCAGAGCTCTTCCTAGGCTTCTCTGCTTGCAAGGTCACCCATAAACCAGCATGAGATGGTGCTTTTGGGGTAGAAGGAAGGTAACCGCAAGCCCTTTTTCAAGGAGAAACATCCCAAACACTCGGCCTGAGAGCTCCTGGCAGCCCAGGTTTTTTCTGGCATTCTCAGACAAGCCAGAGGCGCTTGCAGGTGCCACTTTAGGCCCCTCGAATCACCTGTACAGGTGCTGGCCTGATGCTAGATCCAAACGGGCTGGACAACACACACAAATCCGCCCTGAAAGCCAAACTCCGAGGCACCAACTGCTCCACTTTCCCACGCCCACTCGAACCTGTGCCTCATCTCCTCCCTACAAACAAAAGCTTTACTCAACTATTCCCTTACAGGCTTTGCAGGGAAGTAGTTAATTGAAAAGCAGAACATTTGTTTAAGGCTCCTGACCTTTGCCGCCAATGGATTTAACCCTTCCATGACCACCCCTTCTCTTTGCTGCTAGATGGCAAGGCCCATACAAGACGGGGAAGCGGGCGAGGGTAAATAAACCGGAGCACCGCATACTTCGACAAGGCTAGAAAGCAAAAGCAGCTACTTCAGGTAGAAGATTTTCAGCCAGAGGGGTGCCTTGAGAGACCTTTTAATCCTCAGCACATTCTTCTCATACTTAACCCTGATACGATTCCTCAACGCGTTCAGAGCTTTGCCAAGCACAGTTAAGCCCTGTTAAACGGGGACATGACATAAGGATACTGTACACGCTCCTCTGCCTCAGTTTCTTTGCACTGTACTGCAGATCTTCCAGAAGAGACCTGAAGCTGATCGAGAGCGGGCTGATCAGTGTGGGTGGGGAGCACATCTGGGGAAGCAGATTTCAGCCAGCCAGCATCGTTTCCGGACACAGCATCTAAGTTTTCAGCATGCTGTTGGCCCTTTACCCCCCAAAGGAAGCTGGTTTATCATGTCAGAAAGGGTCCCCAGCAGCAGTATTTAATAAAAAAAAAAAATAAAGGGGTGCATGCTTTTAGGCTGTTTGGGAAACAGGTTCCCAGCGCTCAGAGGAAAGGAATGGGAGGATGGCGGGAGGAGAGCAGCTCAGGAGTTGGAATGACATGATTTGAAAAGGTCTAGTGTCTCATAACCAGCCCGAAATAGAAGCAAACTCTATACGCCAGCCTTGCTCATCATCTATCCATTATCACCAACAAACTGGAAGGGTTTTTTTACCTTTGCTACCTAAAAAGGAGCATTACAAGCCTTAATGAGCAGGGTTTAAGAGGACAGGTACCACTATGTTGTGGGAACCTCCGAGAGCACTGCATGCTCGGGTCAAGCTGAGCTCCTCCAGCCCGGCCGCTTGTGGGCAAAAGCCCGAGGTTCAAGGAGCACGTTGGTTGCTGGAGGCTTCACCTCTGTGGTCCTCCTGTCCAGCAGATTTTTGGCATCATCCCAAGACTGAATATAGCAAGTCCAGAAGCTGTATAATTTTCATTCCTTCTAATATTACAAGTACCAGGGAAAAAAAGAATGGCTAAACCCAGGGGAAGAAAAAGCAATCTGGTTGGCACGATAGTTCCCGCTGGCTGACTTGGCCTGTGTAAGGTCAGGGGGGACTCCAGGGAGCCCCACGAGAATCGCTTCTGCCAGCACTCATGGATTAGACAGGCAAAAGGGCCAGACTGCACGCCTCTAGGAGTCAAAAGAAAGCTCCAACAGTTCCAATGTGCCACACGCAACACACTACGATGGGTGGTTTGAAAGCGCAAGAACATCTGCGGCCAGGCATCCATCGGTTTGGGAAGTCCTGAAGTGCCCCACCAACTTATTCCTTGCTCTAGGAGCAGAGGCAACCCTTCTCTCCAGAAAGCAAGCACTCAGCTTTCTCACCCGGACCTTTAAAATACAAGACACTACTGAAACCCTCGCTGCACAGCCAGCAGGATTTGCACCATGGAAGCAAAGACTCCAGGTGGCGCAGACTTGTGCACCGCAAGCCACAATCCCACGCTGCTCACAGCGGCGCCGTTACCTCAATGTTGGTTGCGTTCAGTTTCTCCTCCATAACTTGTTTCAGGATGACGAGGGAAGATTTAATTGCTTCTTTCAGCGTCATTGACTGTAAAACAAATCGCTCGTTAATTGCATTGTTGACGCTCAAGCGAGCGCTCGTACGTTACCCCTTTGACTGCAAAAGCGTGCTGCTCCCCCTCCTGCTCTTCTCAAATCCTTTAAGCTGCCACTGGCAGCAAATTTAAAAGCTTATCAAGTTATCTACAGCATCAACAAGAGATCAAAGCTCACTGTTCAGGCAGGACAGTGACGATGGCAAGGATGGCAACTTTCTGCTTCTGTATAACTTTTTTTACAAAGCTTAAGAACTGTTAATCCGGGCACACAAACCTTACTGTCAGGATGAGGACACGAGGGTCCTTTTCCCTTCACCAGTTCCTGTCTATCAAGTGATTCCCCCCCAACAAGCTCCAGTGGGAGCTCCGAAAAGCCGGACTCCCTCTTGGCAGAAGCCTTCATGCTTTAATCACATAAATCCCTGCATGAGAGGGAACTAGAGCCAGAGGGCCATGCAACATTCAGAGTGTGACAATAGCTGGGTTTGCAGTAACTTTGCACTCGGATGATGCCACGGAGCCCAGGACTTGGGACAATTCTGCTAGTGAACAGATGAAGTTGTCAAGTCTTAGGCTGAAAGTCTTCACAGCAATCAATGCCATCAGTTGTGCTTTCCATTACAGCGTTTGGTTTCTTGCCACACAAAATGGTGGTAAGAAACCTCCCTCGTGGAGGGAAGAAAGTTTCTATTTAATACCAAATAGGACCAATACTTGCAGCCCAAAACCCATTCACTTCACTGGCTTAACAGGTCTGGTGAAACAAAGCCACTTGCTTTTTAGCTCCTTACGCTTCAGGCTGCATCCATGCTGAGCCCTGATGCCGACCGGCAGCGTTCATGTAGCAGGTCTTTTATTTATAGAGTACTTCCTGACATGGGCTTAATTATCACCCGCTGGAGGCAGAGACTGGCATCTCAGACGCCAGGCTCATGTTCCAGCTGCAGCCTAGGGGGAAGCTGCTGGTCATAGTACTCCTCCTCGCAGAGATCCTCACCCAGCAGCTCAGTACCAACATCTACTCATGAGATCAACTGCCAAGGACCGAGTCCACCCAGACAGGCTCACGCACCTCCTCTACAGGGCAAAAGTCATCTTACAAAGCACTCATTCGGGAAGGGAACTAGGGGATGCTTGTAGGTTGTGAGGTACCTCTGTAATTTTTGAGATGTCAACCCCAATCCAGCCTTTTACCTTATGGTAAACCTCCTGCAGAGAGCTCTGTGCGCCTTCCGAGGCGGAGCCGATTGCTCTGGCGTCGCACTGAACAAACGTCCCTGAAGGGTCCATGTGAAACCTGCAGGAACACGGGTGAGAGAGTGAACAGCCACTACACCTCGTCCCGCACCATGGCACCCCAAGGGCTTCCCCACCAGACCCACGGCGCTCCCCAGAGCTGCCTGCATGGCTCAGAGCTTGGGGAAGAACGAGGGCTCCTCGGCAGCAATAGCTTGCCTGCCAATGCAGGGCAGGGCTCGCAGCAGCCCCTCGCTGCATCCAGCCTCCTCCCTTAGGCCCAGCGGCCTCGAGGGGCTGCGACCAGCGCAGCGGCAGGTCTCTCCTCCTGGCACGCAGAGGGGGAGACCAAGGTTTGAGGGGTGCCAAAGAGTCGCCTACAGACCCACGCTGGGCTGGTGAGCTAGGAGAAGAGCTATACACCCCTGACACTGCCCTCCATACTCACAGCAGAATCATTTTCCTTTTTATTTTCCCCCTTATTTTACTTCTTTTTAATAAAACCAACAAGTCTTCACTACTGCTCCTGGGAGGGAGATGGTGGGGAAACCTTATTGGGCTGGCTCTGCTGAGCCGTTCCCACCTCCGGAGGCTGAGTGTTTGAGTTCAGGTTACAAACACCCCACCACCTCCCCGAGGAATGTTACAGCAGGCTCCACGTATTATGTTACGGGTGGCTCTGCTAGTCCTTTAGGGAAAGGTAAGAATAAACTCGGGAGGTGAAGACACAGCATTCTCTTCAACCCCGAACACGCAGCCAGTGCTCAGGCTGCTGCAACCCATGCTTTGAAAGGAAGGGTTTAAAAAGCATTAACACACACAACAGTTACGTAATGGGATAAACTCCAAGTGTTTGGCTTAAGTGAAATCCCAGAATCAAGTCATTAAAACGTCCTGGGAAGTTTCAGTAGAGGTTTTGTCTCTTCCCAAAGCTGGCCTGGATTAAGAAAGCCAAACTTACAGCTGGGGTCCCTTCTCGTCAACTCCTCCAAAAAGCAGCGCGACACCAAACGGACGAGACTGCAACAGAAAGGAGCCAACAGGTTAGGCAAGGCTGAGGGTAAAGTCAGAGGGGAGCCAGCAGCACCTCCCCAAGAGCACCCCCAGCACCGCACCATCGCCCCTGGGTCCGCATCCTCCTCCCCAAACTGCAGCGCCAGGTTGGACACGGCCTGTGTCACGCTCTCCACTGTCATGGTTTCATTGTAGGTGAACCAGTGATTCTGCAGGGAAAGGAAAAAAAAAGAAAAAATATTCAAATTATCACCTCGTTCCTAAAATATGACAAACCTGGATCGCTCACGCAGCGGGCTGGAGCGATACCCTGCATCACCACAAAGATAACTTCCCTCCGGCCCCGCCGGCAGCCGGGGCACAGCCCATTCAGCCGCAAGAGGGAAGCACCAGGAAGAGAGCGGGAAGTGCAGAACAAGCTGGAAAGTTTGTGCAGGGATTCCCCAGAAGCCTTGGGATGCCAACTTTATCCCAGTCTCTGTTTCTGAAGTGAGGGGGTTATCTGGTTCTCCAGAGGCAGGAGGCGTGCTGGCACGCAGGAAAACTCCACAAAAAAAGTCTTTATTACAGCACTGAGATTTGTACCTGGAACCTCCGAGTACCTGAGGCACTAAGTAAATTTAAGGGGTCAAAAATAGAACCAGCATAACTAATCTTTTGTCAAAACAAAGTTAGACACACGGCCCCACATGTGTGCTGGAGCAAATCTGCCGGTGCTAAGAGACCACTGGAGATCCTGCCGTAAGATTCCCACCAAATGTGCAATACCAAAGGAAAAAATAAGAATACAGGTTCTGCAAAAGCCCTGTGAGGGAAGCTATGCTCCCCGCAAGCCTCCCACTCCCCACCGGCTCCTTTCCTGTAACGACCAGCCTGTGCCAGAGACTTCAGAGATGCCCCCGAGACCAGCACTGCTGTTTTAAAAAGAGAAATGTCAAACCTTACCTGAGTCTCCACTCTTGCTTTATCAATTAAAGTCTTTGCATCGGCTATTAAGCCACTCATGGCACACCCTGGAATCAGAGGGGGAAAACGCGAGTCATTTCACCCATTAGGTGTGATTCGCTCTTCCCCCAGACTCCCCAAAACCCACGGTGAAGTACAAAAGGCTGCAGGACAGAGCAGGTCCCTGTGCGGGAGCACACAGCAGCGCCGCGCCGCAGTTTGCTGGAACAGAAGGAGGATGGGGTCGAAACAGATTTGCTCAAGAGCAAGGATGGACGCACAGATGAAGGGCAGGTACGTAACCGAGTTCTCCCAGTCACTCCTCCCACCCACCCCGAACCCAAACCGGTTAAAGGAGCCACATTTGAAGCCTTCCAAGGGAAGCTAATGGACAGAAATGCAACCTGCTTGGAAAGGGAACTCATTCACCCCCTCCGTGGGAAGGGCTGGCTAACACATAGCCAGGGGGGATGCAGCAGGAGCCTCCAGCACAGATCCTGCTCCAGGAGGAGATGGGCTGAATTGCAAAGCACACGGGAGGAGGAAATTAGACTCTTCAAGAGCTCCTTCCGTGACCCATGTCATCAGCAACATGGGTATTTTGGAGGTCTCCTGCTTTTCAAGGCGACATATTTGGTAATGAGCCCGTCACAGGCCCCCTCAGGGTGCAGGAGGCTGCTGCGAGCAGGGGTACAGGCTAACATTAGTGCTCCGAGGGAAACTGGCCCTGAGTCAAGCCTTTTGCAGTAATTCCCTGCCCTCCCAGATCTAAAATTGGAATGAGCTTTCATGAGGGAGGTCATTGAGGCAGGGGAGGGGGTGCTTCAGCTGCCTCTTCCTGCTCCTGTAACTATGTCCTGCTGGCCTGGAGCCTGTAAAACCGGTGACCAGGACCTGGTGTTCACTGGGAGGGATAAGCATTCCCACTTGGCCTGCAGGGAAGGGAAGCCCTGAAACACAGCTTCTGGAACTCCCAGGGACAGAGTCTTATTTTATATATATATATGTATGTGTGTGTATATATATATATGTGTGTATATATAACTCGAGGGATGTTCCTGGGGCTCCTTTCTCCTTATCTTGGCTTTTATCAGGAGTGGTGTGGCCAGCAGGAGCAGGGCAGGGACCGTGCCCCTGTGCTGGGCACTGGGGAGGCCGCCCCTCGAATGCTGGGGTCAGGGTTGGGCCCCTCCCTCCCTCCCCGAA
>BOSO01031983.1:0-22089 GCA_018403395.1 Gorsachius goisagi | reverse complement strand
GCCGCGAGGAAGGGCACGGTGTGGCTGGTGACCATGGGGCGCCGCGAGGAAGGGCACGGTGTGGCTGGTGACCATGGGATGCCACAAGGGCCACGCTCCCCTTCGCCCCCCGCTGCGGGTCTCGCCTGCAGAGCCATGGTCCTGGGGAGCACAGGGCACGGAGCCTGTGAACACGCAGGGTGCTCTGTCAGGAGCAAAGCATTGCGCAGCGCAGGGCGGGGGGGCTGGTGGTGGAAATTCGGCTTTGCCGCGAGCAGTGACAGCCGCAGCTCTTGCCGGCGGAGCCACGGGAGCTTGGGCTGCGCTCGGATGCTCCTTGTCAGGGACCCGCGGAGAGGAGAGGGAGCGGGAGGCATCGGCCACCGGCGCGGTGAAAAGCAGCTTACAGAGGAGAACGGGGGGGCCAGGGCTGCTTGGGGGGGGGTACAAAGCTGCAAATCACCTCAAGCAGAGAGTAAACAAATTGCTGGGTGGTGTAGTAATTTGCAAAACCTGGAGGCGAGCTTTAAAAAGAACAGGTTTTATTAGAAGAGATTAATTTTGCGGAGTTTCTATGAAATCTTGGGAGCGGGAGGCGGAGGAGAGGACGGGACCCCGCCGGATCTGTGTGCGGGACCCAGCAGCAGCGCCCGACCCCAGGATGGGGTGCGGGGGTCTCCCTGTGCTCCTGGCTGGGTTTGTGCCCGGAGGAGGGGGCTGGACGTGGGTTTGTGGGCTCCCCGTCCCCGGGGGCAGCCGGCTGGCAGCCCTGCTCGCTGTGCCCGGGAAGGGCCATGCCCCCCACGCAGACCCCCCAGGAGCGGGGGGCAGCCCCTCGCTGGGGCTGGGGCTCCCCTGGGATGGCGAGGCTGCTCGATGGGCTGGAGCTGGGCACCCCGGGGTGCTGCCCAGGCTTGGTCCGGACCCCGGTGGGTTTGGGGGCTGCTTGGGTGCCTGCCCGGGGAGGGGGGTGCAGGCAGGGCAGCGGAGAAGCCCCTGGGTTCACTTGCAAATGGGCTGAGCTTAATATGCAAGTCACTGCTGGGGAGGAACCAGGCTCATGAAAATGCCATTTCCACGCCGTCACTCTCCCGGCCATTATCCTGCTTCAGACAAAAGCAATTTACTCTGCCTGTAATAAAGCAGGGGCGATAACGAAGCTGAGCAGAGCGGTGACAGCCGGCCGTGTGACCGAGACAGGCCGCCCTCTCCGCCACCTGCACCGAACCGCTGGCTGGGGATGGCAGGCACAGGGAAAACCTCTGGGAGAGCCGGGAAGCCTGGAGAGCACCGGGAGAAACGGGCGCTGGGGCTCGGCCGGTGTCCCGGTGCAGCCGGTTGTGCCACCCGGGGGGATGTGGCCGGTTCCTGGGCACCGGTGCGGTGGCCGAGGCACTGACCCGCTCGCCGGGCAGGGCGGGAGGGCGGCCGGGGGGAGCCGGCATCGGCTGCGTGGGAAGGGGGCTCTGCGGGCACAGCGTCGCTGTGCTGGGGCGTCGCGGGAGGGGCAGAGCGGGGTCCCAGCCGGTCCCCGAGGGGCGCAGCAGGAGCGTGCCCTCGCTGCCGTAAGGACCTGAGCACCCTGCGTCCCGTCAGCCATGGGGTGAAGCGTGGCAGCAGCCCCTGAGCACTGTCGGGGTCTCTCCAGGAGCCCTGGCTCGGCAGCGAGGGCCCCATCAGCCCCAAAACCAGCCAGCTCTGGAATGGGGTCACCAGGAAGGCCCCTCCCTGGAGCAGCAGCCCGAGGCCCCTTCCCCAAGGATGCAGCTGGTCCCAGTCGCTCCCCCCTGCCCCATCACACGGGGATGATGGTCATTATGGGAGCTCCCGTTGTCACAGCCCTCCCGCAGCCGGGAGCCGGGCTGGGCTCCGGTGTGGTGCCGTGAGACCCCCAACCATGGGGCACATCCCGGCAGCTCAGCTGGGGCTCGGCAGCCCCGAAACGCTGCGCCCACCAGAGCCACTTTGCTTCCAGCCCTGCCTGCGGGAGCCGTGGCTGCGCAGTCCCCACCGGGGCTGTAGGGACCCCAGAAGCAAGCGCGGGTGCGACTGGGGGGGGGGACACGTGTGTGGGTTGGCGCTGCCCTCGAGCCCCCTGCGTGGCCGTGCCTTGGCGTGGGCGCAGGCTGGTGGGCGTCCTCGGAGCCCCCGCCGCTGCGCTCCGTGGGGTCGCTGTGGGGGGACGGGATGAGCCGGGGGGGGGCTGCTGAGCCCCGGGGGGGGGGGGGGCTCACAGGGCTGGTGCGGGGAGGCGTGCGCTGCAGTGGATACTGCAGGAGATGGGTTGGTGGATGTTGTGGATGCCGTTTGGTTTTATGTCTGACTTTAACACTTATTCTAGCTTTTTTTTTTTTTTTTTTCCCCAGAATGTTGTGTTTTTCTTTTAAGCTTGCCTTGCCTCGGCAGGGTGAGCTCAGCCAGGCCGGGCTCGGGCTCCCCGGAGGCGACCGACGCAGGCGGAGCAGAGCGTGGCCGATCGCTCTTCTGCCTGCAGCCGCGGTGCCCGGTGCCGGGGGGGCTGAGGCCCCGCTGCAGGGCGATGGCGCGGGTTCCCCGTGCTGATGTTTCACCCCCCCAGCAAGAGGCGCAGCCCACGAGAAGCCCGTGACAGCCCCAGGGAGGGCAGGGAGAGGCCAAGGATGGAGAGACCAGAGCAGGGGGCTTGGGCAGAGCGCTGAGCGCCGCCGCGGTGCCCCCCGTTTGTCGGGCGTGAGCTCCAGCCAGCACCGAAGGGGAGGTGGGGACGGGCTGGATGCAGCGCCCGCTCCCGACGGGTGAGCTTTATCGGGTGCTACAACGACCCAGAAAATTCTGCGCCGGCCCCAAGGGTGCCTTGGAGACCAAAGGTAATACCTCTCCTGCCCTCCTGTCAGCTCTGAAGGGCTCCTCGGTACCAAACCAACCCTGTTACGCACTGAATGTGTATTTAAAAAAAGCATAAAAGGGTAAAAGCTGAACTTGCAGCCCTGCCCTACCTGGAAAAAAGCTGTTGGCTTGTGTCTTTCCTGGAGATGCAACCAGGAGTGAAGTCTGAACAGACCCAGGGAGCTGGGGGGGTAATCTGGGGGTGTCGGGGCCGGTCCCCATGGTCCCAGCAGCTGAGACACCTTTTGGCCGCCCCCCCGGGGTCCCCACAGCGATGCACAAAGCCCGCTCCACGTAACAACCAGTTTATTGCTTTGGTTTTTGTGTTTCTGAGCTTGCTCCCGCGCTCACGGTCAAGATGGGTCCCTTTGCTCCACCAGCACAAAGCTTTCGTGCGGGTCTGCGGCCGGCGGAGCCGAGGCATCGCCGGGGCGGTCTGGGGGCAGCCCAGAAAGTGGCACCCACAGGAGATCGCTGGGGACGCTACAGCGGCTTCCAGGGGAGCGGTGAGCCCGTGCCGTGTGCTGGGGGGGCCCTCGGGCGGGGGCAGCGAGCAGACCCCAAATCGTCGTCCTCGCTGCATTGCGCGGTACCCGCTCACGCAAGCCGTGGTGCCGTCTGACCACGTACGTGCCCACCGGGGCGGCCGTGCCGGGGCACGGGTGGGTACTTCACCTCCTTGGGGTGGGCGTTAGAAATCCAAGAGGTCTAAGAAATGGCCTGCGAGAGCGGCAGGCGGCCGGGGAAGGAGGAGGAAGAGGAGGAGGCTGAAATCACTTGCAAGCGGTAAATCAGGGCCGGCCGCCTAAAGGATCCCTCGCTCAGCGGTGAGGGTCGGGGAGCACGACGCGCTCGGCTGTCTCGGCAGCCACCTTAGGAGCCTGGGTGTCTCCAAGAGGACACGTCCTTCTTGCCAGCAATACCGGTGAGGAATTTGTTGGAAATGCATTTTAACTTCTCCTGGTAGGAATTGGTTTTAAAAAGAAAAGGTTTTTAATGCACCCCAAACAGCCCTGGGTTAAGGGAGAAAGGGCCAAGGCCAGAAAAAGTTTGTTTTTTTTTTTTTTTTTTTGAGTTGGTGATCATCCAGCTGGGAACAGGGGGAATATCACAGCCGTGAGAGGTCGGGGGGGGGGGCGTGGGGGTGCTGATGGGCACTGCCCAAGGATCGAGTGGTACGAAGTCACTTCTGGAAAATGACTCCTGCTTCGTACTGAGGAACTTAAGATGTGTGTGCTACGACCCCTGGATTTCTCTCCGGCACCATGTGCAGGGAAGCCCAGGTCTGAAGGAATCGGGGCAACGTACCCACCTCCGCCTCGAACACTGTTTAAGAATCCCCCAACTTCTGCCCGTGGGCAGGGTATTGGCCAGCGCCGCAGGCTGGGCAGCCCTTCCTTTGCCCCCAGAGTGATCGGGGGGGGGTTAACGATGGGATTTTCCCAGGTGAGCGCTGTCCCGGCGGTTCCGCTTCCCCTCCCAGCCGCCGCGATGCTCCGTCAAGGAGGAGACGCCTCTCGGGTGCCGGCCCATGGCGCGGGGCGCTCCCGCTGCCGCAGCCTCGCCAGCAGGAGCAGCACGTTGTCGCTGAACTCGTCCCGCTGCCGCCCCATCCCACGCAGCTTCACGGGCCGCAGGCTGCGGTGGGGGGGCTCGTACCGCTCAGGGCAGCAGACCTCGTTCAGGAGCAGCCAGGTACGGTCAGGGTCCACGTGCATTAAGTGGAGGAAGACGCTGTGAAAAACAGTGGGGGGGGGGGGGAAAAAGGAAAGATGAGTAAGGAGAAGCCTTCTGATGACCCAGGGGGGTCGCTAACACAGACCTACGGAAAGCTTTGGTGCTGTCTGCGACCTCTGGCAGCTGAACAGAGTTGGTGGTTCATCAGAGAGCGCCATCAAATGGCTCCCGTGCCCAGGAGCAGACTGTTTGGTGGCTTCGTGTCTACTGGCAAGCGGGGGAAGAAGGGTTGTCAGGCTGTGCTGACCCGGGCTTCGGGCTCGGCACCGTGGGCCGGCAAAAGCCTTTCTAAGCCAGCCTGACCCAAGCGCTGGAGGAGTTGTCTGTGTTGTTTTCCAGCCTCCCTGGTTTTTGGGGAGTGAGGGGGCCAACCCACCCTGACTGCCCTCCCTTCTCGGAAGCGGTAAAAGCCAGGGCAGCTCTCCAGGCTGGGCCGCGCGTGGAGCTGGATGCTTGGTGTCGATGCGGGCTTTCCCCTCATCCCAAGTCCCTGTGAGCTGCCTCCAAATTTTCTTCCTTCTGCACAGCACCTTTCACAAAGCAGGGTTTGTTTTTTTTTTTTTAAAAAAAACCCCAACCCTTCATTAGCAATTGAAGAGAGGAAGGACAGCTTCCTCTAATGCTCTGCTGCTGTGCTGATGGTTTTCACTTTGAATTTCAATGCCAAGGTAAGATGGGGATTTTGAGTTTTGAGCACACGCTTTCCCCCTTTGGCCCCCAGCCGTCAGCTGCTGTAGGGAAGATGCCCGACGGTCCTGCTGGAGCTGGAAGCTCCTAGGAGCGAAGCAGCAAAGGGCTGACTTGCACGACCGACCCTTACTCATTTCTTCCTGCCAGTTCTGGCTGTCAGTAACCTTTGGGACTGGCCGGGTCTGCGTCAGGCTTTAATACACACAAGGCGTACTGGGCTTAACTGGTATTAAGTTCTGTGGCTGTGCCATGTACAGAATTAAACTGGAATTTGCAGGCTGCCCTGGCGGCACTGCGAGGCCTCCTCCTGCACGGCGCCGAGTACCCTGTGCTCCCACGGGGACTGCGAGCACCAGGGGTCGGCAACGCTCGCCAGACCTGGGGGTCAGCTTTCCATGACCCCAGTCAATGCCTGTGCATGCATCTGCAGGTCTCCAGGTTCTGCTGAAATCATGGGGCCACGAGGAGAACACCAGCTGGGCCAGGTAATGGGAGGAGAAATCAAAGGGTAGGGCTGGTCCCTGTTTGCTTGAGCGCAGGACAGAACTCCCTTCTCCAAAATCAAAGATCACCTGCTACCAAATCCAGACCTGACTGCTGTCAAAACCTCTCCCTGAAGAATGTTTGTCCCTAAAGTGAGCTTGCTCCCTACGTAGGGCAGGCAGAAACCCCTTAGCTCTCCTCTGAAAGGGAGTGCGGTGCCATGGGCAACCTGAAAAAGCCCAGGAATGCGATGGAGGCACTGGGAAGCTCCTTCATCTCCTCGCAGCCTCGTGGCTGTACGACTCGTTACTGCTGCTTTTGCCTGCCTGCCGTTACCCGCTGCCTGTCTCCCGCTCCGGAGGAACCCAGCGAGAACGTGCTCCAAAGCGATAGGGGCTTGGCAACAACGGCATCAGCAAGGTGCCTTCTTCCCAGGGGACGGTTGGAGGTAGGTGAGCTGGCGGGGCTTCCCGCTCCCCTGGCTTTGCTACGGCAGCTGGGCTGGCCGGGGACGGGAGGGCTGGCCGGGGACGGGAGGGCTGGCCGGACCCCAGCACTGGGTGCCCTGGGTGGAGCGCGGGCAGGGTCTGGAGCCCGCTGACGCCCCTGCAGCAGGTCTCTGAGCCCTGCTGGTGCTCTCCTGGTGCTCTCCTGGTCACGACAGCGTGAGCACGCAGCTGCCTGCCAGCACCCAGTGGGTCCCAGCGGCTTCCCCCAGCTCGCTATGGGCTGCTGCACAGCCGTAAGCCTCGCTCCCGATGGCTGGGGTGGATGGGACCAGGCAAGAAAGAGGAAATCGCTGGGAAGTAAATGTGGGGAAGAGGGGGATCCTCTTCAGCTGGGTTCCGCTCCTCCAGCACGCGCACAGCTTCAGCTCTTGCATTCACAGCACAGCTCTCCTGCTCTCCAACCTCTTCCCCATCGGCTGCTCTGGAGAGAGCAACCCTCAGGAATTAGCAGGTCCCGGGACCCCCTGCCTCTCCTGCCCATAACGGCCCGAGGCGCGTGATTATCTCCCGATAACCTGGAGTGCTGTGCAGCTTAAAGCACAACTTGACTTTTACATTTTCAAACTAACTCTGGGGTAGTTTCTAAGCAACCTGTTTCCATGGCAAAGAATCCTGGGGTTAATCCAGGTTTGTTTTCTGTTGTTGCCTTTTTTTTTTTAACTTAAATATCATTTTATTGAATTTTGCCCCGTGCAGGTGGCTGTTTCGGTGTACTTCAGCCCAGCCTGCGAATGATGGCTGTCGATAAGTCTCCAATAAAATACACAGGCAAACCAAAGGAGGTACATTGCGTAATCACCTTTGGTCTCTAAAAAGGTCCAAAAATAGCTCATATTTGTTCCAGTTGTGCTAAACAACGTGCTCGGCTAGCACAGAGCAGAGCCTGGCTCTTCTCTTGCCTTGTCTTTTCCCAAAGCCGTGGCACAGTGAACAGGCTGGCACAAGGACAAGCCTTTGGCTTTGGCATCTGCTGAATGTTTAACCAGATTAGTTTACCACAGGCTTCAGTAAGAACTGGGGAAATTATTTCTGTATCCTGGGAAAAAAACCCCACTACTCCTATCCAGCCTGTTGGCCAAAAGGTCAAACAGTAAATTTCACAGCCTGTAAACATTTATTAGGCATTAAGTGTAAATTTCAAAACAGTCACTTCAAACTGAAAAATGCAGAGCTATGTGTGAAGCACTGGCAGAAGCCAATGACAATTTCTTAACAGCTTTTCCTTCAAAGGTTTTTGGTTTTTTTTTTTGTTTGTTTTGTTTTGTGGCTTTTTTTTTTTTTGTCTCCCCAAAAGTGAAAAGCTTGTCAGGGATGATGCGACTCAACACATTGATGAGAAGCTCAGACTTACATATTGGGACTCTCAGTCGACACCAGCTTCCCCCCGCCCCGGTCCCTGTGTGTGGCCCCATGCCACTGCCCCTTGGCTGGCCAAGTGTTCCTGCTCACTTTACCCCCAGTTGCACGGGCTATTTTCAGTGAAAGCAGAGATGTGTTTCACGTTCCCTAGCCTTCCCAGACTCCAATATTTTTTTCCCAAGCTTTGGATAATATTCCTCTGCTGGAATACTCCCAGCAGTCACCTTATTATAAAGCCTATTGTCCCAGTTTCTCTTCCTCAGACGTGCTGGCGGTTGTTTTTTTTTCCCAGCATCTATTTTTGCTTGTTGAGTATCGCATTCAGCTGCAGTTACAAAATTCACTTACTCCCACTGGCTCATCTAATAAAACTACAGGGTCCCGTAAATGGGATTAAGCAGCCTCCTTGGGGCATGAGAACATCCCTGGATGATAGCCAGAATGTTTTTTTTTCTCCCTGTGGCTCCAGCACCTTGGCCAAAAATTCCTGCTTAGCCCTTTGCATACCTACAGAACCCTTACTCAGCCAGTGCAGGGAGCTACTGGAGCTACACCTGACTTTGTAGGACCTGACCTTGTTCTTGGCAGGTCACAACTCATGGGTTGAGTAAGAATCCAAGAGGCTGAGCAAAGGCCAGTTAGTATAAATCAACATGGCAAGCTGATTCCAAGCATCTTTTTACTTTGTGTGATTTCTGCAGTGATAAAGCTGAGTTATGTGACGTATGTTGGCACTCATGCTGTGGCTAAGATTAGTTCTGGTCTGTCTGTTTTTAGAAGCATTTAAAATGCAGAATTTTTCATGTAGCAGGCTGATAACATTGCCCTTGCCTAGATGGAAAGGGCCTCACGTGTGACAAGCTGTGTCAGTCTGCAGGATTACCTTCAGGCACACGGAGAGCAAGGAAAAGGACCAGGGCCTACAGGAATCTGGTAGTTGAGCAGCTGGAGAGAGGAAGCTGAAGCATGGCTGAGAAGCGATTCTCATCCTGGCGCCGGAGCGGATTGTTACGGTGCAAACTCATTTTGACTTTTCTGAGCTGAAACCTCCTATCGTGTTCTGTGGTTAAAAGTGGCTGTGATGTGGTTAACTCTGATCCACCCAGGACCAGGGATCAGACAGGACTAAAGTAAAAAACCAAACCCACCAAATCTACCAGTACTGCCATATGCACGGCTAACATCAGGCCAGACACTATCCATGCCTCGGTGCACGCGTGTGCCTGGCCAACTCATGATAGCTGTTGACAGAAGACCTGGCTTTGTTCAGTGAAATGTGTTATGTATGGCGCATCAAAAGCAAGGGGGGAGCAGCGTAACATGCGGCATTTTACCCTTAATACGGAATACAAATAATATACAGGAGAAAAGTGTTACTTGCCCTGAACTTTGCTGCCCTTTTTCTGCAATAACGGCGAGCTCACCACACTATCTATCTTCGAATGACCCTATTGCCTCGTAGGGCTAATTCAGTATTTCCCCCATCCCTGCTGTGGGGGGAAATTGCACAGCTTTTCAGACTGCTTTGTTAATGATTTAAAAGCTTAAGATTCCAAATATCTAGACAAAACCTGGTGTTCTCCTTTCCATTCCAGCATTGCTTACACAGATGAACGCTTTATTGTATTAAGGGTATGCAAACCTACAGCGAAGAACGCCTTTGCAGAACAAATGCTGCTGAAGCCTGCTGAGATGCAATAAAAGCCACTAAGGTAAAAATAACCCTACTCTCACCAGCGCAGGAATACAAACAAAGGTACGGCGACAGCTTCCGAGCGCGCTCTCTGTCTAAACTGCTGCCCAGCCACACAAAAGCCCTTCACACCCCGCACCCCCCTGGGGGGCCTGCGCTTGCCGGGGCGAAAGGGAACTGCCAGCTCTTCGCTTTTCAACAGCCTGCCCTCCGAGACCCGCAGCGCTGCTGAACCTGCTCACCGCTGCCTTCCTCTCCCCCCAGGGGCGGGGAGGGCTGGCCACACAGAAAGGGGGGGGGCTGTTACCCCTGTCCTTCAGCAGAGACAGAGGTGCACAGCTTCCTTATTTATCTTCCACGTTCTGTAACTGGATTCGCTTTGTCTGCTGAAATCTCTGGCCTTGTTTCCAGGTGACAACATATGACAATAGTGATTTCTTATCCTGACAGCAGGAACATGCTGAGCAGGATTTTGTACACCTAGCAGCAAAGCATGCCTGTCAACACTTCGTAGAGCTGATGTGTGTTCGCCTAAACCGTTTGTGCTCTTTTAACCTCTCCCAGCCTTCTCAGAGGAAGACCGGTGCCAAGACTGACAGCTTTCCAAACTCTGGTCCACCTGGCAGAGCCTGGGCTGATGTGATCGCAGGAGCCCAGGGAAAATGGGAGGATAACAGCAGTAAATCCCCCAGCCTGCAGAAGGTATTAAGTGATAAAATACACGGGAATGTCTGGCGCATCCTCCTGCATAGCTGCCTTGCCTCTGCAGCTTTATGCCACCAGTGGGCCAAGAGCCCCAAGTATTCTAGCACAGGAGGTAGTTGGAAAAAAGCAAGTGGCACGTCTTCCCCCCGCCCCCCCCCATCTCCAAATGCACTGCAAGGTAATCTGAAAGTCAGCTGTAACTTGTGGGCAAGCTAACCTCTAGCTCATTTTGGGTAGTAAATGATACTTCACCAGAGAAAGGGGTTAACTTCCACGAGAGACCCTGCTGTACAGGACTGAAACGTGCGGAGGGAGGAATGGGAAAGGTGCAAGAGGGAAGGGGTTACCGTGCTCCCTCTGTCCCACGTTATTTGTACACCTGATACACCTGCATTTAAGAGACATTACCTCTGGGCAGCTTCTTGGAGCTTCATAGGTTGCTTGGCACTGAGGTAGATCAGGCAGGCATCTGCCACTTTATTCAGGTCACTCTCACCTGCAGAAATGGAACAGAAAAGAAGGGTAGGAGGTAACCTACTCAGTGGCTGCTGCCTAACAGAATCAGCTCTAAATTGGCAGCAAGGGGCTTCTGAGCCTTTGAACTGCATGACCCAGAGCTCTTCTGACCTTGCCTCTTAAGCATCTTGCTGCAAAGCTAGGGAAGCAATCAAGGGCATTGAGAGAGGAAAAGAGCAACTAGCCAGCAAACCATCTCCCTCATCAAAGCCAGCTCCAGAAATTTAACCTGGGAGAATTTCAGAGTGTTTCATTCAGTAGAAGAACGTGAAGTGCTGCATTTAAAGGGTCACCCAGAGAGATGCCCCAAAATGGAACCAGTCAAGTTAGCCAGAAGTCTTATCTGGGCTCCAGTTCTTCAGTTAATTAAGAACAAATTATGGCCCAACAGGCCTAGCTGCAGCAATGCAGGTGCTCCGCTTTACACCCACTTCTCATGCACAAGTGAGATGAGCAGTCAGATTCTGCAAGGTGCTGGGGACCTCTCCCATTTGTCTCCTGGGGAGTAAAGAGCGACCAGCCCCTCCATACAGAACACTTGAAGAGGACAGATTAAGGCCCAGCAGGACCTGAAGGGGCTGAGGCTGGAGAAGATCAGGAAATCAATCCCATGGGGCAGCAGAAGGACAAGAAGCAAGCGCAGGCCTGCTCAGCTGAGATGAAACGCGAAGAGGTAAGCCTGGCAGAGATCTCGTAGGGCCTATACGTTCCCTGGTACTCACCCATGTCCAACTTCTCGCACAGAGAACCCAGTCCCTGCAACACAGCCAGCTGCAACTTGAAGGCAAGCGTGTGGTTGTACACGGGCCCGGCTCTGGCGCTTGCTGGGGCCTGGCTGAGGAGGGAACTGGTCAGCTTAGGCAGGACATCTTTGGAGAATCTCTGCCTCAGGAAGTCCCCGCACTTTTGAGCCAAGGTACACAGCACCTGATGGAGAAACATCGGTTACCGGGGGGTAACTGCACATACAGGTCTGGGAGGAGCCTGGCAACCTCAGGGGCTCGGCATTTGTTCTCCCTTGATAATTTTTTTTGCAGTTGAGAGCAATGTGGCCACATCTGCCATGGTTTCCCATAACGAGCAGAAGGCAAATGCTCAATGGAGAGGCTGAGACCTGCACCTTGCTCTTCAGTTCCACGCAGCTGACCGCTGACCCTTCTCTCCTTAGCACAGCAAAGGTAAGAGTAGCTTGTGAAGTCTTACTCTGAATTGCTTCTGATGGAAAACGCCATTAAAATATAAATCAGCTTTGTGATGGGAACAGGCCACCTTCAGGGGCGTGCCAGCCAACAGAAAGGCCAGTTGGCTGCAGCACAGGGCACCCAGCACTACCGGTGCGCGCCCAGGGTAAAAACCAAACTGGCCTAGAGAATGGCCCTAAATACACGCGAAAATGAAGGACGGATCCATGGGGCCAACCCACGCAGCCAGAACAGGGCTCTCCCTCGGAGCTTCACTAAGCTCCTGGTCTCTGTGTGCAGCACCGAGACGCTGGCTATGCTGTGTTTGGCTTATTCTGATACCACGCTTGCTGTCCTGAGATTTAGGAAGGAAGACACTCACAGGGGATTTCTTATAACAAAACCTAAGCTCGGTGCTAATGCTAATGATCGCTTGAACTTTTCAAGAGTTAATTTTTGTGTGGCGACCTCGCCCTTTTAGGGCAGGCACATGTGAGGTCTGGCTACTCTGAAGTTCTAGTGTATGGCTTCATGAACGTGGGGAATCAAAACTCTTTATTTACACTGAAGGATTCTAAAACAAACCTCATTTTGCACAGCAGAGGAAGCCCTGTGAAACTCTGGGACTGGCAGCCTCTGGAAGCATGCTTTGCTGTCCAGCTTGTGAGTCAGGAAGAGGACGTGGTCAGTTGACATAGTCAGGAGCTCTTTAATAGTGTTGTTGTGAGGCCAAGTCTTCGCTTAACCTCTCCCCTCCCCTGCCAAAGCCTCGGTCATTAAACAATCCCTTCGCTTCAGTCTGAGCCTTCCGAAGGGGGGTGCTGAGACTGTGGCTCCAGCAAGGGCAAGTTGCACTATACAGTGCCTCTGACAGCTGCTTGGGCTGTAAAAGAACCATTTTCCTCTTCCCTGCAACAACTACTGATATTGCTGTTTCCCCCAGGAACAGTGTCAAGGTTTTTACCCGTGGACAAGCTGCCGTGGGAGGGGTACAAGCCTACCCACTGCAGGGTGGTGACCCTGTGTTCCGAACCACATTTAAAAAAAAAATAAATCACTCCACAAGCTCCGTGCTTCTCTCACGGGCCACAGCAATGCCTGAGCTGCTTGCCTTCCAAGCGCCAGCGTGAAGGCTGTTGGCAGGGACTGGCTGCTGTACCTTGAAGGCTCTGAGCACTGCCAGAGGGTCATCGCTAATCAGCCGGGTGACGAGAGCTGGCCAGACTCGATGAGCCATGGGAAGCAGATGGTTTCCGTGAGGATGCAGCACAGTTACACAGAGCTCCAGCACGTCCAGGACCTGGGCAGGAGGGGTAGGTAAGAGACTTTCAGAGTGCTGCAGCGCCAGCAGCACCAGGCATTCGGGTGGATCCCCAGCGTCACAGCAGGGAGCCAGGAGAAAGAAGGGCTTTGATATGGAAGGGTACAGTTTTCCCTCAGCTCAAGCAGGGATAAGTCAACAGTGCACAGGACACCGGGGCAAGGGAC
The DNA here is from genome assembly GCA_018403395.1 of Gorsachius goisagi. Taxonomy (NCBI): domain Eukaryota; kingdom Metazoa; phylum Chordata; class Aves; order Pelecaniformes; family Ardeidae; genus Gorsachius; species Gorsachius goisagi. The sequence continues at coordinate 8,884 of BOSO01031983.1, read as the reverse complement.
GAGTAGCACAGTGACATAACTTGTGCTGGGCTACAGAGCTGGGCTTGCAGCAGGGTGTGATTTCTGGCCTGATCCTGCAGGCTGAGCTGTGCGCTAGGACCTGACTGCGGCTCTGGCACAGCAGCAGGATCACCTGGTAGGGCTGGGGCCTCTGTGGTAAGAATCTGGGTTATGCCTCACCGCTGCATTTGCCGTCTCGCTTTGCAGTTTAAAAGGAGGCCACCTTCAAAGGGTTTTCATAATTAAAAAACCCCAGGCTTTTAGCCCTGCTTATCATCACCCCAGCAACTTCAGAAACGTTCATCAGTCTGTGCGCTACAGTCTGAGCAAGGGGGATGGGAGTCCTTGATGGGAGAAAGATGCTTCTGCCTCCTCCACCAAAGGCCGAGGCACGAGACTTGCCTATTGCGAGCATTGAGGGAAGGTGCCTGCTATGAGGACACCCGTAGGACCCTGTGTAGTCTAGCTACCATTCCTAAAACTGATTACTCCCAGAAAACTGTGTCCCTTTCTCTTCCCAGACTTGGAGGGTCTGTCCTGAATAAGCACGTGCCAGCACTAACCTCATTACGGCAGGAGCTCAGCAGGCATCGTGCACGTGCTGACGAACTACCGGCCCCCTTCAGGGGCACTGCCTGCCCCCTCCAAGCCGGCATTTACCAACCTTCAGCCGCACTCGGAGGCTCCCATCAGACAGCAAGTGGATGCACCTCTCCATCACATCTTTGGCCAGTTGAGCATGGCTTGGCAGCAGAGTTTCTCCTTCTGCGTCAGAGTCATTTGGCTCCAGCTTAGCAAGGGGGGGAACCTCATCTGGAAGACAAAGCCATTACTGAAGCCATGAAAATGACTTGGAAGCTCTGGGAGATCACAATACGCACCCACAACTGCTCTGCAAATTCCCCGGTGAGGCCTTTGGCATTTTTTAACGTATTTAGATGTAGTCAAGTCTACGCTTGAGCCGTGCGAGTGAAGCATCAGATTCAGTTAGGAGTGTGGGACTAGGGCAGGTTTGCTTTCTTTACTGGACAATGCAGCTGGTCTGACATTTGCAGTCTCTCCTCATCATGGACTTACTTCCCATTGATTTTTATTAAAAATGAAAAGCCTGGGTATTTAAAGATGAAGTACTTAAAGGTCAGGATTGCAGCATAGCCCAGTAAAGACTAAAAGTTCCCTATGTGAGTGTCTGCATGCCCTGCCAAGGCCAAGTGATAAGGGAGTGGTGGCATCATTAGCCAGGAGAAAATGGTACAGGGATTCCCAAGGGAAGCTGAGGAAAATACAGTAGGATCCTGGAAGGAGGAAACTTTGGGTCCTGAACCCAAATGGCTGGTTATGAGGTAAGGAAAGGCAGTGTGTGCTTGTGTCTTAGAGCCAGACAAGCCTCGATTTGCAAACATTTTGCTGCCTGCCCCCCCCTCCGCATTGCACAGCACGAAGCAAGAACACCCAGCAGCTCCTTAGGTGAGCTAGGGTCAGCTCAGAGCAGACCTGAGGCTGTCAGGAGCGTGCTAGGCTTTCAGCCCGGTCCCGAGTTCCCCACCTGACAAAAGGAAACCTCAGAGGTCGCTGTCTTTCTCCACGCTGAACATACTCTTCTCCAGTCATGCACGGTACTGACCTGCCTGCTCATCCCCTGCCTCGGGAAGATCGCCCTCTGCGATCTGCTTCTGTCTGACGTAGTCAAGGAAGAACTGTTCCACTTCTTGCCTTGTCACCACCGGCTGTCCCTGGGACAAAGTCCTGCTCTGCCACTCGACGGTCTGCCTTTGCTGGTGTTCCTCGCCGCAGGATGATCCAAACCACTGGACTGCAAAAAAGAAACTGATAGGTCACTAAGTAATCATGATGCCCTCCTGCAAGTCAGCAAGGTACCACAGGCTCCCTGGGAGATGAATGTGACTCTCGAGTCTCATGGGACTGAGCTATAGAACCAGGCACCTGCTGTCAGGTCACCGTGACCTCCCTGGTGGTATGAGAATGTTAAAACCCCCGATGTAAGAAGGAATATACTCCACGTGCTTCTACAGAACACTTGGAGGAGTAGCAAATCCATCCTTTCTCAACCACTACAGGCCCCGTTCCTGCAAGTCCACAGGCCAGGCAAACAGAAACTGGCTGTGGAGAGCAGAAGCTACTGGTGATCCTTGCTCGAGAGCGGGCCCACCACACAGAGGAAAGTTGCCATCCCACTGCGGTACCTCAGCTACGTGAAATCTCCCACGGCAAGTCGAAAGGTCAAAGACAAGTACCCTTGGTTACAGTAAGACTGAATTATGCAACACAAACATCATTTAGATACCTAAAGCTGCCATTACTGAGTGGAGGACCCCGAGGAACGTGGAAGCCTGGTTATTGTAAGACTGATCTAATGTGGACAAGACGTCTTGGATAACGTCTTCTACCAGTGGCAGCAAGCTGGCATCTGAATGCCTCAGCATAGTGTCCAGGACCTGGGAAGCATGTGGCTGATGTGCCAGCTGGCGCAAATTCAGGGAAATCCCATTCACCAGATAGTCAGAATTCTCATTAATCAAAGACTGCACGGAGTCATAACTGCAGGCCTCGCATATGTCCACCAGCGTCCCAAGTGCCGTCTCACTGATGAGCAGAGTCTTGTCACCAGCCTTCTCCAACACAGGGTAGAGAGCTGACAGCAGAAGCACCCGGAACTCCTTCCCGAGGACAGCGGCGAAGCAGCCGACGCCTTCCAGCTGGATGCAGATCTGCCAGATGTTGCTGTTCATGGTGCGGGTCGTTGCATGCGGCTCCGGGGACGGAAGCAGGATGCTGCTGTGCGCGCCTCCAGGACGGGCAGTAAGTCCTGAATGCTGCACAGAATGCTCGTGGCCGATTTCTTCTGTATCAATGCTGGTGATCAAATACCAGTTTGCCTGGTCTGTGTACTCGTCGAGAATGGACACTATGGACCCTTTGAGATCGTCCATGTTCAGTGGAATTGCCCTTTCCTGAAGGACATCCACCCCCATCCCAGCCGCTCCTGCAATCAGCTCGTTGAGGACCATCGCTGCCTGCTTTCGGTACATGCCAGATTCACCGTACAGCCCCATGAAATGATCCACAAGCAGATAGAGGTTCCCGTAGTAGCCAAGAACACGACAAACTTGCTGAAGGAGCTGGAAAACTTTCTCCTCCGTGAAGAAGCGGAAGTATTTCTTCTGACATCTGCCTTTCTGCACGCCGTGCTGCCAGGAGCCCGAAGGTCCGCACGCGCCCTCGCAGCCCCAGCGCCTGTCTTCCACGATCTTCACGTCTGTCACGTCCAACTCCAGAACTTGCATCAGCGCCCTGGAGAGGCGGTGGAGGTGGGATGTGGAGTTGAGGACAACGTTAATCTTGGGGCCCAGCAGCTTCAGATAGCCGAGCAACAAGCTCAGAGTGGAAACCTTGCCCGTGTCATCCTGAGAGTTCATCAGGCGAGGAAGAGCCGTGGCAAGGGAATGGAGGTTCTCGGAGAGGACATCAGCAAGAGCCCTGCTCTGCGCTACGATCCTCTGCTCTGCAATGCCCCGCAGAACCTCGTTACACCTGCTTTGGACTTCGCTGTTTTCATCGTTCACCAGCCCAACCAAGGCCTTCAGAAGATGACTGAACGAGTCCACCAGTGACTGACTGCAGTTCCTCAGTAAGTGGTAGACCAGTTCTACCAGCTCCAGTCTCACTTTCCAGTGGGGGTGAACTGAAGAAAATTCAACCATTTTATGCAGGAGGAGAGAGAGTTTTTCAGCAGTACTTTTACTCCAGTCGGGTCCTCTATGGACCATTAGTTCTGACGCTCTGCTGTGTTCCACTGGCAGCTTTTCTTTATTCTTTGGGATTCTGGCTAGCTGTGCATCAGCCATTACCAAGCCAACAATCAGATAAAAGAGTCTGATGGCAGAGACGGTGGGTTTGTGACCTTGTTTGATGTCTCCAGTAATAACCCGAGACAGCGTAATGGAAATCCCAGGCAGAAAAGAAGCAAACAAATCCCCACATTGCTGTGCCTCGTCTTCATCTAGGCGTCGATGCTCCTGGCAGTCACACTGCAGAACCAGGACCTGTAAGCACTTCAAAGCGGAGATCTTAATTTGCTTTGCTTTTTCTTGCTCCGCTAGGCCCAGAAGCAAAGATACGGCAAACCCTAGGAGAGGAAGGGTGGAAGGTTGGTACAGAGACAAGATCACGTCCCCATAAGCTGAATGCATCAGGGTGTGGAGCGCCTGGATCACGGCCAGCTTCAGCTCCTCCGACAGCGGGGCTGGTTTGCTCGAGCCGGAGGGGGGAGAGAGGCAGGCACAGAGCTCAGAGAAAAGCTCCTGCAGGAGCTCCTGCTTCTTCACGCACGTCGCTGCGAGGACGGAGCACATGCACTGCACCACGCTCTGCACCAGCCGCTCCTGCTTGGGCCCGGGCACCTTCAGGGCGAAGCGCAGGGGGAAGAGCACGTACTCCTGCAGCTCCTGCAGGGCCGCGGCGCTGACGGCCGCCAGGTGGGCCTGCAGCCGCCCCACGTTCTCCACCGTCTGCGCCCTGGTCAGCTGCACGCAGGCGGGGCGCAGGGCCCCGAAGGCCTCCTGGGGGGTGGCGAAGACGGCCATGCCGGGGCCGGCCGGGGGCTGTCACAGCGCGGGGCCGGCCGGGCGGGCGGGCGGGCTCCCCCCGGGGCCTGCGCTCGGGGCCGGGCCCGGGGCGGCCCCTGCGGGCCGGGGCGCCTACCTGCTCCCGTAGCGGAGCGGCCACGTGCCGGAAGTGACGCTGCGGTAGCCGGGGCTGTCAGCGCGACAAAGGGGGCCCGCTGGGGCTGGGGCGCTGTGAGAAAAGTCCCGGGCGCGCGCCGTGCGCATGCGTCTCCTCTGGCGGCTCGGCGGGCTCCGGCCATGCGGCTGCGCATGCGCTGCTCTTCCCCGCTTCCCCCCCCCTTCCGGCGCGCGCGGCGGCCGCCGGCCGCAGCGGCCCCCGTCCCCCTCCGGCGATCCGTACGATGCTGCCCTTTGACCCGCCGCGGCGGGGTGAGAGGTCGGGCCGCCATCTTGTGGCGGCGGCGGCGGCTCGCTGTCGGTGAGGCTGCGGGCGGAGCAGGCCCGGCGCGGCCCGCCCCGCCGCCATGTCCTCCTTCTCGGAGTCGGCGCTGGAGAAGAAGCTGTCGGAGCTGAGCAACTCCCAGCAGAGCGTGCAGACGCTCTCGCTGTGGCTCATCCACCACCGCAAGCACGCAGGGCCCATCGTCTCCGTCTGGCACCGGGAGCTCCGCAAAGGTACGCGGGGCTCGTCCGTCGGCCGCCGCCTTCCCGCTCCTCGGGCCCGGGCCCGCCGCTCCGGCCTGGCGGGGTCGGCTCCGTAGCGCGGGGTCGGCGGGGAGCGGCGGCTTCACGGGAGCGCCGGGCGCCGCTCCGCTGCTCTTGGGGTTGTTCGGTAAAGTCGGTGGGGAACCCGGCGGCCCGGTACGCGGGGCGGGTGCTCGGGGCGGTGTTTGGGCAGGGGCCGGGAGCGTCCGCGGAGGGGGAGGGCGCCCAGCCAGGCCGTGCCGCACGGACCCGCGGGGCGCCCGCCCCGGCTGCGCTCGCCTGAAGTGCCGAGCGCTTCGGTGGCTTAGGCTTTGCTGCTGGGTTAGGGTTTAGATTTGGCTTAGATTTTGCTTTTTAAATTTTGGATTCGGGCTGCTTCTCCGTTGCAGAATTGCACGAAGGGGTTGGGAGGTAAGGACAGCGGCTGTAGGGATCTGCAAAAGCTTGTTTGGTAGCATCGCCCAGAAATACTTTGTGCTTTTTTTTTTTTTTTTTCTCCCCTTACAGATTAATTTAACTCCTGGTAGTTTCTTAAATTGCTTCATAAGGAAGGCAGGGAGACTGCCAGTGCCCGAGCCGGGGTGAAGCCAGCCAGTGCCTGGGGGGCCAGCGGGGAGCGGGCGGCAGCGGTGCAGCCCTAGCAGGAGCCCTCCGTGCCCTTGCTGGCTGTTGCCGTTTATAGGTTATTAAGTATGAATTGTTGAAAGATCAGGGTTTGGCCTGCTGTGGAAATGAGCGCTTTTGTTTTCCGTCTCGTGCGCGCGTATTCGCGGCCAGCGCGCTCTGGAGAACAGCGTGTCCCGCCCGTGCCGGCCCTGGTCAAATAGAAGCTGACGGTGTCAAGATGGGAACAGTTATGGTATATGGAAGAAACGCAACATTGCTTTGGCACAGCGTTGCCTGGAAAAATATTTTGCGCCTCCACAATAGCTTTCTCCTGCGGTTTCACTCCGTTCCGAATTCAGTGGTTCTGTACCAAGTTCTTTTCCTGAATTGAATTAACGAGGAATAAGTCTGTTGTTACAACGATTCGCTGGTAGGTTACAACAGCTTGTTTTAATCGTGTGTTTAAAGTTTATTTCTCACGCAGCTTTCCTCAGCGTTGATGTGTCATTGTGTAGAAGAAGCATTAAGCTCGTGTTTGTTTTGTAAATTAGTTAGAAGAAAACCAAGCAGGAGTAAGGAGAGCTTCTTGACTTGAGCAAGAGCTGCTTGACTTGAAGGCCTCTGATTTGCCTCGGTAACATGGAAATATTTTGAACTTTGTTTTCAGCCCTAAAAGCTATAAGCAACTTTGGAAATCGCATCAATGATTCCAGGTGAAAGAAGTGAGAAAAAAAATGCAAACTCTCTTTTTTTTTCTTTTTTTTTTTTTTTTTTCCCCTTTCCCAGCAAAATCGAGTAGGAAACTTACGTTTCTATATTTAGCAAATGATGTCATCCAGAACAGTAAGAGGAAAGGTCCTGAATTCACAAGGGAATTCGAATCTGTCCTTGTGGATGCTTTTTCTCACGTTGCCAGGTACGTAGCTGTGTCTCGTATTTCTTCAGCTCTTCTCTCTAGACATTTGCATTCTTGTTACACCAAGTAGTATTCAATTGGATTTTGTTGGGTTTTGGCTCTTTTAAAGTCTCGGGGATGCCTGTACCTTCTCTAGCAGAGATGAGATTCTGACTACTTTGCAGCTAGGAACTGTTTAGCGTTAATACTTCTCATTGGGGAAACTTGTTTGTAGGTGAATTGACCCCTCACAGCTTTACACATTTGTTCTCTGCCTGCAGCTCCTATGTGCATTTTTAATTGTTACCAAAAGATCCTGCGGATTGGTTCGTGGGTAGGGAAACTGAATCGTTGCGTGTGTTTATTAAAACCACATTATGAATGGTGCTTCCCCCTTGTTAGAACACACTAAAAGAGCCGATATTTTGGGTCACTGGTTTCTCGTCAGTCTTCTGGTCTGAGCAGGGTTTCTTTTTGCATTGCTCATTTCAGTGGCCACCTGATCGTTAGTCTCCTTGCCAGGGGAAGAAAGGATTTTACACGTAAAAGGGAAGCAGCAGTGATGCAGCTACCATCCTGTCAAAAACGAGCTGCCATTTAGTTAAGATTTTCCCTGATTAGCATAATAATTCCTATTATCTCAACCAAACGAAACGACGTTAATGTCCCGCGTGTTCAGTGGTGTGATCTTGGAGAGGGCTGTCTAGCTCTCAGTGCGCTATACGAGTACATTTTAGTGCCTAATGATCCAACCAACCTGCTTTTTAATTGGGATGTTATTGACTGAAACAACTGTTTGGAGTTAATACTCTGAATTGTAAACATGCCAACTTGGTGGTGTTTTATAACTCTTCTTGCACACTCTGAACAGTAGCAAGTTTATTCTTTCTGAACTGTTCCTGCTTTTACTTTGGGGTGGGAGCATGGGGTGCTTTCAGGCAATCTTTGGCCCCGATAAAAGGGGAGAACTGGCCACAAATGTGTGTTGCACAGTTTGTCCCAGACAGTATGAGAAGGATTCTTTCCAAATGTGCAAATATTACAGTGGATGCAGCTGCTAGTTTGGAAGATGCTCTCTTAAAACATAAGGAATATTTTTCAGCTGAACTATTAATTATTTTCTAATCTTTGAACAGAGAAGCAGATGAGGGCTGCAAAAAGCCCTTGGAACGATTGCTTAACATCTGGCAAGAAAGGAGTGTGTACGGCAGCGAGTTCATCCAGCAACTGAAACTTTCTATGGAAGACTCCAATAGCCCCCAGACTAAAGGTAAATGCGTATTGCTTTTCTTGTGTGCTTTGCTTTGTTTTTTAAATCGGTGCATTTAGCTTAAAATGCTGCAAGGAGATGAGCTCTGGGCTCCTGCAGCCGAGTTGTTGCCAGAGCTGGTCATGGAGATTCTTCGGGATCGCCGTGAGAGAAGTCTGATTTTCGTGGAACTCGCAGTTCCAGTCTGAAAGTTGCCTGGTGACTTGTGGCTGGCAGTAAGCTAAGCTTAAGGTAATTTCAGCTTCTTCTCATGCAGACAGAATACTCTAGGGCTGCCTTTTGATGTGAAGACAAGTAAGTGGGGTGCAGGGAACTGTTGCATCCACCTTGAATGTTAAAATTGTCCCACTCTGCAACTCTGAGCGTGATCAGCTGGGTTATTATCATGGTTTATTCAGCAGAGTTTGTCCTTTCAGTCTCATGCTGATTTTTTTTTTCTTTTGCATAGTTACTGTATTTTATTATGACTTTTAATAATTGAAGGCTGGAATATATGCCCAGAAGCTTGTCTGGTCTCTTTTTTTTCTTATACCAGCTGATGTCATTTGGGGAAGACAATACCTTTGCCTCATTTAACATCGTTAACATCATGGTTATAACCTTGTTATTGCATGAGACAGATGTGCGAAACTGAGTATAAGCTTCTTGCCTTTATTGTGCTTTCATACTGCGTTGGCGGTGCTGTTTAATGTTTTCATCAATGACTTGGACAGCGAGATCGAGTGCACCCTCAGCAAGTTTGCGGACGACACCAAACTAAGTGGTGCGGTTGACACACCAGAAGGAAGGGATGTCATCCAAAGAGACCTGGACAGGCTGGAG
>BOSO01031979.1:0-18653 GCA_018403395.1 Gorsachius goisagi | reverse complement strand
CTGAACAACCCCAACTCTCTCAGCCTGTCCTTATAAGAGGGGTGCTCCAGCCCTCAGATCATTTTAGTAGCCCTTGTCTGGACCCGCTCCAACAGTTCCATGCCCTTCTTGTGCTGAGGGCTCCAGAGCTGGACGCAGTGCTCCAGGTGAGGTCTCACCAGGGCAGAGCAGAGGGGCAGAATCACCTCCCTTGACCTGTTGGCCACACTTCTTCCTGTCTTCCAACTTCCACCTGTCTTCTTGTACCTCTATGGTTCAAAGTGGAAGTCATTCAGCTGCCATTCAGAGTAAGACAACAGAAAATATCTGTTTTACATTATACCCATTTCACTTCCTATATAACCATTTATAAACATTTCAGAATCCAAGCATGAATCTGATGCATGCAGAGATGAACTAGAAAACAGAGTATTAACCTCAGGAAGCTGCAGATATCTGTGGTCACAGAACATCAACTAATTAAACTACCCTCTATATTTTAGACTAGTAATTGCATTTAAGATCTGTAGTTCTATGACATTATTATGGGAAGCACTGCTGATTAAATGTCATTGCACAACTGAAGAACCAAATTATGCCATTAGACATTCCATCCTGTTTTAAAAAATGATACTGTCTGTATAGCATGATAACTACCTTTAACAAGATATCCAAAAAGGGTTTCCTAAAACTCACAGTGCATACAGGAGCTGTGTTACTTATTCTAGGCATTCCATGTCTTTATTTCACCATCTGGTATATCATGCCTGATCTTAATAAGAAATTTTGCAGCTTGCTAAGTCCTATAATTCTAAGAAGATGCTTATATAAAGATTAACCTTTAGAATAAGCAATATGTAAAGTAAAGTGCCAGAAATTTGATGAAGGAAGGGAGAAGGAAGTGACTACACTTTTTGCTTATTATTTGACTTCCTAGTAGCAAGTTACCATGAACAGAGAAGAAAATCTTAACTGGAAAGAGTTCAACAAAAATTAGGTGATTTTACTGTAAATTGAGGTAGCTGATAGACATTGCTCTTTACACCAGGGTCTCTCTAGCCTTCTGGGTAAGAGACAAGACAATGATTTTGTCCATTTAAAATTATTTTTATGAAGATCACAATAATACCTAAAACCTGCCAGCCCAGGAAATGTATGAACTGTTAAAAAAGGAGACTCAGCAAGAGCAGTGGCTTGACAGTCAACCTCAGTGCATACTTGTTAGCTTTCTCTAGTTGTCTCTGGGATTTCTCCACCCAGCTCTCTCCGAAACAAAACTCTAAAGAGCAAGCTAGCCCTATGCAGCATAGGTGTGAACTAGTCAGGGCCATTTTGCCTCAGTGCCAGAGAACAGTTTCTGGCCTTTTTTAACTTAGCTGTATAAAAATATTCTAAAATGTAAGCTTGCTAACTTGCTGAGAGACTGAAACAGAAAAGGAAAACCTAAAGGCATAACCTAGCAGTGATCTGTCTTATGCTTTGAGGTCTTTTTCTATTAAATCAAACACACTTTAACTCTAGTGTAATAGAATAATCTTTTTTATTTACAGATCTCTTCTAAAAATTAAGAAGAGTCTGCATGACATAAGTGATACTATATTCTCTCTGTTCCTGGAGCCCATGAGGCTACAGTACTGAAGTGCCACCTGTGTAGGTTTAGGAGTACTCATGAGTCAGAGGAGGATTCTTCCACTAAGCACCCACAGTCTGGTTATAGCCTGGTATATCAGGATTATGGAAAGGAGTATCCCACAGCAAAAGTAAACCATAATTTCTTTGGCAAAAGAAGGATTAACAGGAGAAGCAAACCCCAAATCTCTCCTTTCAGGCAATTCAGATTTAGTGGATGTCCCATGTTAAAAACAACTGCAAATCTGTTCTGTTTGATTTATCAAACCAGTAAAAGATATCTGGTTTTCTTCTGTCTTTCTTCCTCCAGAGATTTTAAATTTTAACTATGAACATAATGGGATGAAGGACACAAGATTTATTTTTTTTTCTTCTGAGTGAATTCTGCTAGCATTAAATCTATGATACTCTAGGAAGTTCCCTTGTGAATTCTGAGAAAGCCCCATATGTGAATGTCATAATTCATTTACATTGAACTTTACACTAAGAACACGAAAGAAGGCAAAATCATTACTGCTGTGAATCTACAGAAAGCATGTCTGTGGAGAGACAATACCAAGAACACGATGTTGACCCCATGCTCATCAGGGGGTCCACAGCTAAAAGCAAAATCAGCAGTGAATCCAAACAAGAGACTGCTCATTAAAAAGGGCAGGAGAAAATGCTGACACCCATATGTCATTAATGAAAAAATCATTCAAGAGCTTAAATGTGTCTTGCAGCTTCCAAAGCTTTTCCTGTGAGAAGTCACAGCAGCATGCCAGCACACTGAGCAGAAAGGAGTGAGTGCATTACATATGGTCAGAAAAGAAAATTTAAAGTGAAAATTCAAGAGAGCACAGCAGGATGCATGCACCAAATTGCTCAGAGACTAAACAGTTATTTTAAGCAATGCTGAACGGTTCCAGCATTTGGCAGGCAGATTTTTTTGGGACACATCTGTTTTTTGTTAACAAAACTGTTTGTAAAAGAATCCAGAGGGACTTTCTGACCATATATCATAAAACCTTATTGCATTATAGATCTTGATACAGTTTCAGGAGAGGGTACTTTTAAAGGCAATAGGCAGAGTGGTCAGCTTATATGGGATTTTCAAGTGAAGGCAGAACTTCAATGTAAGTTTTACCATTGACAATACTTACAGCACAAAAACCTCAGGAAAATAGGGTTTAATAATATAATATAATTTAAGTATACTTTGGTTCTGTGCCCAGCTGAATTGAATATTCTCTGTCCTTTCACAGAGGTATAAAATTCTCTCTCACTACAAAATCTTAGCTTATCTTCAGATACAAAAAATAAGTGCCAGTTACATGCATTTTATATTCAATAACCAGTTATTTCAAAAATTTCAATGTCACAAAAATGTTGAAAAAATTATAACTTGTTGAAGCCTCCACCCATCTTTTTCCAAAACTGTGAGTGAAAACATAAGTCATAATGAATAAATCTTGAACTTAGTCTTAAGAACCAATGGTTCTTAGCCTAATTTGTCCTTGAGAAAAAGACTGAAACAGGATATCTTTGCCCAGGTAAAAGCTCTAATCATGAGCATTATGTTCTACATAGTTCCACTTTTTTTCCATACACAATATGGCTACTATTAGTCAAAGTATAAAAGTTTCAGCAGGAGTGATTTATTATGTTCCCTACACAATAATTAGGAGCCCACCGAGGCTTTGTATAGGGTGGAAGAAGGAGACCTGGGTACTGTTAGACAGAAAATAAAACTAGACTCATCATTATGTCATGGTAAACATGACATAAACATGCTGACCATATCATAACTGAGTATTGCAGTTGATATGCTTGAGGGAAGGGATACCATCCAGAGAGACCTTGACAGGCTTGAGAATTGAGTCCATGTGAACCTCATGAAGTTCAACAAAACCAAATGCAAGGTCCTGCACCTGGGTTGGGGCAACCCCCCTTACCAGTACAGGATGGGGGATGAAGGGATTGAGAGCAGCTGTGCAGCAGATTTGGAGATATTGGTAGAGAGAAATTAGATATGAGCTAGCAACATGTGCTTGCAGCCCATAAAGCTAACTTTATCCATGGCTGCATGAAAAGAAGCACAGTCAACAGATTGAGGGAGGTGATTCTCCCTCTCTACTCCACTCTCATGAGACCCCACCTGGAGTAGTGCATCCAGATCTAGGGTCCCCAGTACAAGAAAGACATGAACATGTTAGAGAGGGTCCAGAAGAGAGCTACAGAAATGGTCAGAGTGCTGGAACACCTCTCCTCTGAAGAAAGGCTGAGACAGGTCAGATTGTTTAGCCTGGAGAAGACTCTTGGGATGCCTTATTGTAGCCTTTCATGTAAAGGGGTCTTATTACAAAGACAGAGAGAAATTTTTTGTGAGGGACACGGACAAGTGGTAATGGTTTTGAAATAAATAGTTAGATTTAGATAAGATGTAGGGAATAGATTTTTTACCATGAGGTTTATGAGACACAGGAAAAGGTTTCCCAGGGAAGTTGTGGATGTGCCACCACTGGAAGTGTCCAAGGTCAGGCTGAGAGGGGCTTTGAGCAACCTGATCTCGTGGAAGTTGTCTGATGATCTTTAAAGTTCCCTTCCAAGCCAAACCACTCTATAATTCTGTAATTCTATCAAATCTACTGGTATTTGGCCACCTGTTACATGGATTTCAACAGCAAAGATAGCTGATCAGGATTTTGAAGAAAAGTAAATATGTGTGGAATTCTAAGACTGCTTAGAAAACCTTTAATTGGGGGAATATTATGTTTTAATGGATAAAGGCTGTGATTACTCTTTTAGTTGTTCATACCCTTTAAATAAATGTCTATTTGAGCCCTTACTGTAATTTTTCATGTTTCTTTTGTGGGTGGTTATCGTCTGCATCGTAAGGAGGCTGGTTGTAGTCCTGACTAGCCATGGGCCCTCCCAAGCCAGGCCCACCTGTGGGCCGGCACCCCAGCCTGGTCTAAGCCTATCCCCATCCACAGGAAGTTATCTGATGCCCTGGGCTGGGGCTTTCCCTTGTGCCCCCTGTCTGCCCTGCTCCTGACCGAGCTGGTGGGACAAGTCTTGGCTGCCAGGCCCTGCCCTGATAGACCCCAGTGACCAGTTCAGGGAGCTGTCGTCCCACGGAGTGCCTGGCCCCAGGCTCACACCGTACCCTGATAGTAATTCTCACTTCAACAGGAAAATGTAATATTTTTTTCACTTCTAATTTTATTTTTCTTAAATAAACTATTTTTATAGTAGATGTAATCCTGTGATACTTAATTCACTTCTAATAGTCAATGTGAAAGTGGTGGAATGATCTTGGTTAAAGAAAAAATTCTTTTTACAAATCTATTTTTCCCAGCCTAAAATCCATATCCATAGATAATTTTTATCCATAGATAAAATAATAATTTATCCATAGATAAATTTTTGCAAAATAGATTTTACAGATCTACTTTGATGTAATTGAGGGATAAATTCAAAGACCAAAGTTTTTGTCATATTGAGAAGCTCTTAGAATAACCATAAGGCTCTTGTGACTGTTGTGTGTTTCCAGAAGTATCTCCTGTTCCTTCAGGAAATGCATTTATTCACTTATAGTTGAAGACGGATGGTCTAACGTTAGCTACTTTTTGCCTTAAAATTTTACTTCAGCTTTTGAAGAAAATTTTTTTTTTCTTTTTCCTGAGCATCTTTATGTTTCTTTGAGTTTCATTTTTGGGAAGTATTAGTTCTTTGTAAAGAATAACCTGTCTGAGATTGATAAGGTTTTGAGTTGTTTAGTTTGCGGTAGGTTTTTTTTTTTTCTTTTTAATAGAGGTGTTAAGTCCTGCCCACCAAAACTATTTTAGATGGGTATGGTTTTGCTTTCAAACATTGACATTCTGAACATTATTCCCCTCCCTTCTCCCCACGAATTCCTAAATAATGCTGTTTCTTTGAAATGAGGATGTAGCATTACCATTACTCTTTGAAAGAAATTGTGACCTCCCGTTTTTCTCTGTCTTTTTTGATCTCAGCTTTCTACATTTTTTCTTCACAACTGGTAATAAAATGATACTGTCAGGCATAATTAGAACTGTTGTGGTTTAACCTGGCAGGCAGCTGAACACCACACAGCCGCTTGCTCACTCCCCCTTTCCTCAGTGGGATGGGGGAGAGAGTAGGAAGAAAAGTAAAGCCTGTGGGTTGAGATAAAAACAGTTTAATAAAACAGTAGAGGAAAATAATAATAAAAAAATACTGTGCCCCCTCACAGCTTCTTGTGCACCTGGCAGAGCAGGGGACACTGAAAAAATCCTTGACTGGTGTTAGGACTACTTAGCAGCAACTAAACAATCAGTGTGATATCAATGTTTTGATGTCCAAAACACAGCACTATACTAGCTACTAGGAAGAAAATTAAGTCTATCCCAGCCAAAACCAGGACAAGAACAAATTTACTTATAAAATATCACATTGAATTTTATTATATCTGTTGTTTTGTCAATTTTCTGTACTTCATGTTTGGGAAAACAAGTAATGTCTGTAGTTCTCCAGGAAGTTCCAGTACACAGTTTAATGTATAACTAAGCATAATGGGCTAGCTAGATTTAGAAAGGGGAAAAAATGTGCTTTTTGAAAACTGTGGAGACAGAAACATAGCCTGTGTTACTAACTGAGGCAAAATTTGATAACTCTATTTGTAGCAATTTTCTAAGCATTATTCAGAATTATTTTTTACTTGTAGACAATGTACAAAGCATCTCCCCATTTAATGAAGAGCAATGAAGAAAAAGTGTTTGGAAAATAGTTTTTTCAAATTTCTGGGGATGTGAAGAACAGTATTCAAAGTAACTTAACATTTTACTTTTAAAATAGTTAATTTTGTGGAATAACAGTTATTCACTTTTAGTGTAACGGTTATAACTTTTATTTATTAAATTGATACATAGTGCTTTAATCCTTACAGGATTCATGTCACAAGCTGGACTGCAATACATAGCAAAAGCATGCTTTGCTCAGGAAAATAGGCAGATATAACTCAAAGTCTCAGGAGGACTAGATATGCTCAGTAATTAGATGGTATATTTTAAGGAGTCATTTTTCCTGACTATAAGGAAATTATAAAACAAGTTAAAAAAACAATCATCTACTAATTGTCTGGTTAGACTTGGACTAAACTGAAGACACAAGACAATGAAGAAATTTAGAAAGTAAGAAGACAAGGATTTCAGTTTTATCAATAGTTATTTCTACACTTCAGGATGACACCAGACCACCATTCCTCATGTTTTAGGAATAATACAAATTTGATCTTTTGGATAAATTGGATAAAGCCAGTACCCTTCATAAGGAAGATCTTATAATAGTAAGTAAATTTTTAATATTCTGGGATATGTTGTCCTAACTTTTCTATTAAAAACTTATGCTATAAGCCTGAATTGTAGCACCACTGCTTTACCAGATCTTTTTTATCTGATCTGTGAATCTCTTAAGAAAACAATTTATTATGAAACTATTCACTAGTCATCCACAAGCTACATCAGTAGAGCAATAATATAAGACTATTATCATTATCTGTCACAGGGAGTTAGCTAGCGAATACATGGACAGATGACTATAGACTACTATGATAAATGAAAGTCACTTTGGAAAATATAGAGAGAGCAGTAGTAGAACAGTTTAAGAATATCCATCAAAAGTTTTTTTCCAGTTAGAAATACCTATCTGGAAAAAACCTACATGACAATTTAAACTATTATACTTTCCCTCTAACTTGGCCTGTATCTCTTCTATAGGCCCTATGGAGATCTGGTTTCCAACAGAGACACCTCAATGAATTGTCTAAAATTTGTCAGCAAGCATAATTATTTGTGAATTAATTTAGAGTTTATAAAAAAGGATCTTTCCATTAAATTTATTTGACTTTACCTAGGTCCAATTAGATGACAAATTTGATTGTCATTACATATATATCTATAAAAAAATAACATATTTCTTTTTATAATACAGAAGCTACAGAAATGTTGACTTAAATGTTCCTTAAGCAAAAATACTAAGTTAATAGTTTCTAGATTAAACATGTACTTTTGTATAAGAAGTCATTGAACTCCTACAACTGCAGAGCTATACTGAATGAACCATATGTTCATCTTATATAATCACTGTAACACTCAGTTTCTATTCTTGTGAAAGGAGTTGGTTATTACAAGGACACATATGTAAGTAATGCCAGCAGTGAGGTCTGCCTCTTCCCGTCTTGGCACTCTTTATGGTGATAATTAATTAGACAGTCCTGAGGTATGAGACCATCAGACCAAAGTGGTGCCAGAAACATCATCAGCACCTCACTTTTTTTAATGTATCTTAACTTTTACAATAACTTAGATTTAAAAAAATTCCCAACTCATACTTACAAAACTTGTGACCTTTGAAATAATGTGACTTCTTGTGTTTGGTTATTATTTTTATTATATACTTATTATTCAATATGCAAGTGTGACTATATAGGCATGTACAATACGTGTGTTTATATAAATTAAAATATTTATTCATGGTGGTTTTCACAGTAACTGAATTTCATTGAGTTTTTGAAGGTATTGAAAACAGATTAGAATTTGTTGATAAATGGCTTTTGGTCTAGAAGTTTTATTCTCTTAGGTGTGAGATGTATAATGCTGCACTTTGCTGTATTGTTAGTCTTCATTGACCAAAATGAAGCATATAGGAAGCAGAGTATTTTTTTCTCTGTCCCATGGTCATAAATAATCTTCTTTTTCATAATTTATAAAGGCTGACTGATTCCAGCTTATGTTTCGACAATCTCAGTGAATTTTTCTTGTGATGTCACTTGGTGTTGCATACATCATAAGACTGAGCAGCTACAACTACTACTCTTAGGAGCAGTTTGACGTGTGACCATGAGTGTAGATTGCTCATAGATTTATCTCCATTTCCCATCCTGACCTCAACAATAGCCTGTGTAAAGTTTCACCGAGGATTCCTAGAATTGTTGTCACATAAAAATAAAATCTTCACTATGCTTTCCGTATATGTATATATATACAAATTAATATATGCATATGTTAAAATTGTATTAAATATAATATTTTTTACTATATTTATGTATAATAAATAGTGTGTGTGTGTGCATAAATAAAAGAAAACATGCATCAAAGAATGAAAGAGGACTGAAGGAAAATGAGAAATGTGAGAAAGCTAAATATCATCTTATGGACATCTGTGGTCACTTGTGAAATTTAAGAGAAGGGGTCCTCTCATAGCTGTAGACCCACAGAGCAAATGTCAAGGAGAACTATGAAAGTCACAAAATGTCTGATACGTGTGATGCTGGTATGTGTGATGCCGATACATGTTTGTATTCGTTGACACTGAAAAACCCAGGCCACTTTAGGCTGGGAAACAGGTGAAAGTGTTGCAGGGTACTGTGGATGTGTATGCTCTAAAACTGCCCTCTGACACATTAGCTATAGACCTGTATAATGATCTTTTAATGGCATTAAGAAATACTGCAGAACCTCTTGGGCTGCTGTCCTTTAGTGTCCCAGTTCTTTATTACTGCTTTTTAATATCCCTTATGGAAGTGCCCTGGGAAAGTAAATAGCTTCAGAAAAGGTTTTTGACCACTAGTTTTGATCTGAGCAATGCAAAAGCCCAAGAACGAATCTCCAAAATTAAGAACAGGAATTTGAAAACAGGAATTTTGTTATTTTGACCTGTGTGCCTATTTATGTATGTAAATTTATCTGAGAAAAACTTCAGTACACTACAAAATACCACCAAAAACCCCCAACTTTTCTTCTCTTTGTTGGTAAAAATTAACCAATGATATTTCAAATGTCTATTCATCTGAGGTAAAAAAAGAGATAGTTCTAAAGTGTTGCTTTTGTTTTGTTCTCTTTCCCCTCCCCCACAGGAATGGGTATGTTTTAACTTTTATAGAAGAAAAGCAAAATTTCATGGCATTTTATTCAATAACTTCTTTGTGACAGAAATTTGATTTAATGAGCAAATTTCTGTGTGCACTTCTGTCTTGATTAAAGACACTGATTTTTTTTCTAAGTAAGCTGCCTGAAATTCCCATAAATGTTAAATACATCAAACCATTATTAAAAGTATGTCATTTAAAAAATAAGACTGGTAAATGCTGCAAATTATTTACACATACCAGTTTGTTCTTTGGCTTTTCTATTCCAATAAGCAAGCTGAGAATTCTATAAATATAATCTGCTTTGTTTAAAACATGTAACTGGTTTTCTTGGAGATTTCTGATTAGAGGTAGCTTTTACGGATTTGAAGACTCTGCCAAATATTTGAGGGTCAAGAACCTGTGATGATGATAAAGTATAAACTAAGTGGAGGAAATTCAAGTATAAAATGTTAGCCTTAGAATGAATGTAGCATCAAAGGGGGACACAATTTCCTCTGAATGGGACTGAGAAAGCATGAAGATATAGTCTCAGAAGAGTTAGAAAATCTTTCAGAGAAGGAGACCAGAGTATGAAATGAAAAAAAAAAAATATGTAGGTAATAAAAGCTGAGAAAATAAAATGGTAGGGAAAGGTTATATATTTTCTTAAAAGGTTAAACAATGGAAACAAGAACAGGTTTAGGAACTGGAGAATAGTGGTAGTTAAGTAGATGTAAAGGAGCAAACAAAGTCCCACAGGCATTTTGTAAGAGCAGCTGTACACTCTAGATATTTCCAAGCTTATAACCAAGAGAATAGCAAATCCTGATTTTTCAGGACTGAATAGCATATTGTATCAGATCTGGGCAGATTCCCGTTGACATTTTGAAAGAGAAGTGGCAAGTTTTATGAATGGGAAAGTTTTCATGCTCTTGGGTCTCTGAATAACTGATGTCTCAACAGCTGAGGAACATTTAAACAGCTTTATTCATTTTTTTTGATGGATAAAATAGGAGCTGGGGTTTTATGTTCCTGTTAAACTTATTAAGTGCCATTCTATTCTGTTTCTAGGTGAGATTTTTACTTTTTGGGGTTTTCAAGTTAGCTGATTGAATAAATGATCACATTAATAAACCATTTATCCTTGAAATTGGATCACCTCCCTAGGATTGTTAGCACATGAATTCATATCTTTCCCCTACCATTTCAGTGCTGGAATCAAAATGCGCAAAACCGCATAAAATCGTGGTTTGGAAAAACTATGGTTTTCAAGTTGTTGTCTAAAACCAGATTCCATTTACATGTGTAGTACTGGGAGACATTTTGATTTCCCTCTATGATACTTTAAAAATATTTTTTCTTCACAAATATGGAAAAAGAAATTCTGGGTGCATTATTCAGAAAACAAAAGTTCCCCAAGTTTTTATTGTTAAACAAAAACATGTTTAAACTTTGCAGCAATAGAGGATCATGGGTCTGTGTGTTTATACAAGACCTGCAGGTCCTTTTTTAATACCATGCGTGTGTACACATATAAGCATGTGCATATGGAGGCATGTGGATAAACTTCTCTATTTCTTTATTCATATATATTATGATACTTGTTTTTTAGTTCTTCACACTATTTAAGTTCCTAAACTGCTGAACTTGGACGTGATTGTGAACAACACATCCATTATTCTATAGGCAAATTATACTTGATAATGCGTATAATCAGCAAATAGGGTGATAAACATTTTTCTCGTTCCCTTCTCACAGCAAATTCATTTAGTGTAGCCATTGCCATCAATCTGTTGTTTTGATCTTTATTTTGGTTCTTGAACAACAGCTTCCTTAATATTTCAGCTACTGATCATCGCAAACATCATTCTGCTCTGCAAGTGAGTCTCATTGAATTCAATTATTTAAAGAAGTTTTTGTTTAAATGATGCTATTTTATTTAGAGCAAGATATTATGCTCATAAAACTTCCCCCCCAAAAAAACCCTCTGATACACGTTCTTTCCTGAAAACTAGTAATCTTTCACAGACGTTTTTATGAAGTAAATGTTTGACAATATATATTCAGCATATCATTCATTGTTTCAAAACAAACACTATTAATTCTAGTAATTACGGGACACACAAAACCAGAACCAAAAGATGAAATCTTTTGCACGAGCAGATCTTTAGTACAGCATCAATAAGTAGGTTTTGTCCTTCATATTGTTTTTGCCTGCACATATACCACACATATACATCTTGATGCATCTTTATACAAGACAGTTTGATACTGAAATTACAGTTTTCTATACCTTGATACTGCACTGGTCACTTGAGAGGCATGCAGATGCTTCTTAGTAGTTACCATTCCTTTCATTTATATTGTGTCCTTTTCACTTTCATAGTTTCTCAGTATAAATTTGTCCGGCTTAACCATTCTGTGCATGTGCAAGTGTTAAAAAATGAATATAAGGGCGATGGAGGACAACTGGTTTCTTTTGTAACTGATGGACTTTCAGTGCAGACCTTCAGTTGTTATGGCAACCTTCAATTAATGAAAGTGTCATCAAAGCCATATTTCTCCACTACTTTATACAGTTATCTCCATTAAACATGACTAAATGTCCCTTTTTCAACCAATGACACAGTTGCACTTACTTGTAAACTATATTAATAGTATTAAAATTAAAATATTTTTACAATCTCTGATAAGAAAACCCCTCATTATAAATTAATGTTTTTCAAAAATTCATTCTTAAAGCAAGTGGTTGATAATATTCTAATAATCTACATTGCTTAATAAATTGGACTACAACAATTAAGATTATTTTTACTTGTGAAATAGGAACCAATATTGTCACTATGCTGTAAGGAAAAAATGTATATCAGTTTTTTCAATAAATGATTTATGACAGATAATGTTTAAATAATTAGCTGTATATAAGAGACATTTCTACAGGTCATCTAATCTTTTTTTCTCCATGGGAACTTTCTTCTCGCACATAAAATATAGACATTTATTTTCTCACATCCATTAATTAATTAGGAGAAGATAGAAAATGTATGATTACAACAGCTCTTGATGTGAAAATGAGAGGCAGAACTACAAATCTATAATGCATGTGTCTCCGGGTCTGAGGTTGAGACCTTACACAAATATACTAAGTTTTAGAAGTTTACAAAATAATTCATTACTGAACAGTGGCAGCTGTGCTAACTATTTTGTGGGATAGAAAGAATGAATGTGCATAAATTTATGAACCTATGTGATGACTACCTTACAGCTTTAATACCTCCTTCATTGGATATCAGTCTGGAATCAGGTAAAATATAGTACATTCAGAAAAGAAAAGGAGTGGTGGCTCATTCTCTACTGTTCCTTGATACATCTTTCTTTTGAAAATTAACTTTGGTAAAAAGGTTAAAAATTATAGTATCATCTTCACAGAATGTTTAAGCTTTGACCTAAACTGTTATGCTAATGGTATAACCTTTAGAAGATTGTGAAGGAACTGAATCATGTGAATATGTAATCCCATAAGGTAGATTATAAAACTTTTTGGTTGGGTTTTTTTCATGAGAAATTATCAAAGATAAACAGAAACCAATGCAGTTAAACTAAGTGCGTGACACTTTTATAAATATAAATATCTTTCACTCAGTAACATTTTCAAATTACTACAGGGTGAATACATGTGTTGGAAGTCTTCAAGAAGTCATATATCCTTGATTACATTGACTGAAATTCTAAGTATACTGAATGTGTTCAAGACACTTTTTTCTTACATTTTTCATTTCATTAGGTTTTTTTTAAATATTATGAACATCCATCCACTAAACAACATAGTTAAATAACATTAAGAGGTGAAATTAAACCAGAAATCAAGAAAATCAGGTCTTGACAGTACCAAAGCTTTCAGCAAATCCAGTTCCTAAGTTTCTCCATTACACCCAAGAGGTGGATGATACTTTGGAATAATATCAAACTTTAAAAAATGTGGCCTATGCTGATGGCAGGCAGCCAAAGTTTTTATGTCATAAGGATATTGCCATATCTGTGTATTCTTTCTCCAGGGAAAAAAAAAAAAATAAAAAGACAAATAATGAAAAGAACCCCACAAATAAACAAACACACACCCCAAATAAACAAACAAAAATCCCAGACTAGAATTATTTGCGAGTCAATTATCCCCAAAGGTTTCAAATCATGGCCGGGTATCAAAATTTTTATTTCAATCACCTTGAAATGTTCCCCTATTTCAGTGTTGACCTTTTAAGATTTTTCAGTTGGTTTGGAACAGGTTTCCCAGAAAGGTTGTGTAGTCTCCATCCCTGAAAGCTTTTAAGACTTGAATAGATAAAGCCCTGAGCAAACCTAGTCTGTCCTCAGAGTTGACCCTGCTTTGAGTAGGAGGTTGGATTAGAGACTACCTGAAGTCTCTTCCAAGCTCAGTTATCCTGTGATTCTATGATCCTTTCTTATGGAGTTCTAAACATAAATTCATTTTAAACAGGAAATTGAATTTTTCATATTGGGTATCACAATAATGAGATCTTCCAACACTTCAATGATTCTTTCATCAAAGTCCTAAATTAGATTTCTCAAAAAAAACCCAAACCCAAATCAATAAATCTTTATTTACAGGAAAATAAACAAATGGAAGTCACTAGACTACTTTAAGTGATACTGAACCCTGACCACCTTTCATTCTGACTACTTGCATTTTGTCCCAAATGGTTTGTAAAATCTTTGCTGCTGGTTTAGAATTAAAATTCGGGTCATTTCTGTTCTATACAGTTACTGTTTTCACTCAAACAGAAACCCAAAACTTCACAAAGGTTGTCGGCCTCAGGGATCAGCAAATAACAAGTACACAGTGTTATTTCTTTTTGTTTTTTTCTTACTGATAGCTCAAGAGATCTTTCTGGCTTTATGACCAGAACAGATTATTTCTTGGTTATTAAATTCACCTGTCTTCAGTATTTTTTCCTCTGGACTCATTGCTCATTTTCCAATAAACAAATGAGTTTCTTGACATACACTCTTGAAGTAGCAACAAAACACAAGTTTAACTTTCAGAGTGAATGAAACACAGGAAAAATAAGTAACAGTATACCAAAAATAGTAATTATCAAAGTTACCCAATTATTTTCACTTTTACATTTGTACTGTCCTGAAGAAACAGGGTGTAAAACTGTCAAGCTTTGCTTTGCTTCCAAGAATTCCAGAAGAAATTAATGACTTTCAGTACAGCCTAGAAAAATAAATTGAAGAAGTAGAAACATCTGAGAGCTGCAATACTAAATATAATAAAATTCATAATTATTTGATATTACATCTGAGTTAGGCATGTCAGAACAAAAGCAGACATCAGCTCAGGAACAGTACTG
Source organism: Gorsachius goisagi (assembly GCA_018403395.1). Taxonomy (NCBI): domain Eukaryota; kingdom Metazoa; phylum Chordata; class Aves; order Pelecaniformes; family Ardeidae; genus Gorsachius; species Gorsachius goisagi. The sequence goes on along the minus strand of BOSO01031979.1, from coordinate 3,782 downwards.
CTGCAACCAAACACTCACAGTAAAAGCTCCTTGCACATCTTTTCACCATTTGGCCAACACTATTTTTGAAGGGCATTTTCCCCCTGCAACAGTATATTGTCTCCCACCTTTGGAAAACTTTTCCAAGACTCCAGTTTCTGGGCATTTCTGGAAGGTTAGGACCATTTTCAGAAAACTTGTGGGTTCCCACTGTCTCCAGCACAAGTTTCTGATTTTGCACTCTTCATTCACGTATTCTATGTACTCCAAGTGTAATTAAAGGAGTAGAGATAATGAGAGAGAGAAAAGAATAGAAAACATAGATTTATATAGTGGGTTTTTTTAATAAAGTTGACCTGAAACAATTGCATAATGGATTACTCATTATTATTTCTTGCACACAAATTTTGGATTTATAGATCATTCTATGATGAGTCTATACAGAATACTACTGTAGAGACAGGTCAGGGGTTCTTTCCTACCTAAACAGAGATATTTTCATATTTCTATATATTGGACTTAGAAACGTGAACTAGAACCTAATTATCTAGACCATAGTAATAACATATGAAAAGATAGTTTACAGGACAATAAAAATATACACGTACAGAATACTTACCTAGGTGAGATTTTCATGTTAAATAATTGCTTTCTTTTCTTTCCACATATCTGTTATTTCATCAGCTTTGGTGGGTTGAAATATGACATAGCAATTTTATATGTTATTGTTGTAAAATAAAAAAAATGATTGTGTCTGATCAATAGATTTTTCTTAGGCTGTAATTTTTAAAGACAGTTGCAATGAAAAATATTACAAACACTTAAAAAAATGACAGGAAATATACTATCTGTGAACTTTGTTAATCAGGAGGGAAGTAAAGATTGACTAAGAGTCATCATCCATTAGAGCCCTGTGTAAAAAACCCAAACAGCTCCTAAATATTCTTTCTGTAGTTACTAGAATAAATTGTAAGTTATTTACATTCAGACTGTGTGATATGGGCCTCACTGAAAACATTGTTGCACTCAAGAGATTCTCTGTTATAACATATGTTTGGCCAACCATCATACTTGCAGAGAGAATTTACATGTGCAGTCTTATATGTTTCCTTTGCTCTGCAATCACCGCTGTATAGTACAACTGTAATATAATCCTTTCTTATTCCATATTACACTATACATCAGCATCTTCTGCCTTCAGAAAAATCTGGGAAAAAAAAAATATTACCCCATATCAGTTCCCACAAGATAATTCAATTGATTATAGAAATAATTAATTTTGGTCAATAGTACATGGTTGCAATTTTAAATTATGGATAAGGTGAGGAACACTATGGTCTAATGCCCTTGTGACTTGCATTCAAGGGTTTTTGTCGTTAAGACACTGCAAATCTTTGAATAAATCACCTGGGACTTAAACACAGGTTATTTTCATCTGAAAACCAAAACCCATATTCCATTCCCAAGGAAAATGCAAGAATTACTGTTTGCAATAAGATTTATCATAGAATCATCATAGAAGGTTTCAGGTTGGAAGGGACCCCTAGAGGTCATCTAGTCCAACCCCCCTGCAGTGAGCAGGGACACCGTTAACTAGATCAGGTTGTGTATATCAGATCCTATTTTACTAAGAAATGGCAAGCATATCATTTGATTTTTTTAAAGTATTTTGTGTTTCTTTTCACAACTTTAGAATCAAGACTTATTTTTATTACAGATCAAAGACAAATGAAAGTCTCTGGTGTACTGTAGATGTAAGATGTACAGATGTGCAGTGAAGCCATGAGAAAATAGATTCTTCCCTCCCAACAGTTCTGTATTATTCTAACACACATTTCAGATCATAACTGGTTGAAGCCCTGTTAATACACTTTGGAAGTATTTTCAGGTTGTAAGTAATATAGCACTGATAATATCAGATTCTAATAAATAAACCAACGACATTTTTAGTGCATGTTCCAGTGGTACAAAGACCTACCATTACATAATAAATACCTCTGGTTTTATTGTAAAGCTGGGAGCTATTTCATCATTGTAACATAATAAATAGAACTTTTATTTCTATTATGCCAAATAAATGAAGTGAAGCAACAAGGAAGTGTTTTAAATTATGTGTATTATAGGGATAAAGTATACAGAAGATTAAATGAGAAGGCAAATCAGAATGATATTTTCATATGAAGTCAATTCATTCAGAAAGAAAGTAGAAACTTGAGAGACTTTGACTGTATAAAACTCAAAGGTATTCTCTGTGCCCTAGAATGTAATCTCTCCCCTTCCTTCCCAAGGAAAACAAACAAACAAACAGACATTGTACTAATACAACATTTGAATTGACTAGAGTACCCTAAATAATCTAATGCCACTCACAACAAAGCAGTTGATGCATCTGTGTCTGTCACAACTGCCATTAACTTTGACAGGATTTCTATGCACAGATTGCTCATTGGGTTGAGGCTCTAATGTTCATAAACTACAACTTGCTATTTTAATGAGGTATTTTTCTAATTATATTTTATTTTTCTTTTTTCCCCCCCCATGTTTCTCAATCCTGTTTCTCCATTTTCTTTTGTAATACTAGTTTCTATGGAAACTGCAATGACAAGTACATGAATGGAGTTTAATGATGTCAACTACTGCTGCCTGAAATATGTTTATATAATAGATTAAAATGCATTTTATTATATATGCAATATTTTTCTTTGTTAGATAATATCAGTACCTGGATCTTTGGCTTAACATAAATGATTCTCAGTAAATTTAGACTACAAAAATCCATATATTACATGCCCATAAACTGCAGCTGTCTGTTACTGTAGAATGAAAGCCCATGTGCTGAGAAATGCCTTGATACTACACTGTAGTGCAGCTGCTGCAGAAACAGCTTTGCAGCACCCTCTTCCTTCTGAAATGTTTCCTCCCTTTAGCTTCATTTTTCCCTTATTGAGCTTTTAAGATATTAAAAAAGTAGGTATCTGTCTGAAACATTTTATGATACTTCAGTCATTAGGAAGACACAAGTCCTCCATCCTGAACAATTTTAGATCAATTTTGACCTCTGGAAAGGATAAGTTTCTCTATTTATTTCTATTTTTGATAGAAGTAGAATAATTTTATTCAGGTCTTCTAAGCATTTTCCATTCCTCATTGGATTCTTCACTGCAACAGACTTCAGAATAAGAATTCTTCAAGATCTCTACCTCAAAACCTAGGCGTTTGTTGTTCTGGATCAAATGTTAAGCCATACATCAGTTAACAAATGTTGACAATTTGCTATCATTTTCCTTTAGAATCAACATATGATTGGAATGACAGACATAGGTAGCACTTGTGAGAATGTTTCCACTCTGAATGTCTGCAAACCAAGTCATCACACACATGAGCATGTCATCCTGTCATTGCTGCTGGATGGCCTGTACTAGGTCATTGCACACTTCAGCTGAATGTTTGGTAACATAGCCAGATGCAAAGGTGAGGTAATTTAACTGTTTGAGTACTCAGTTAATGACCGCTTGGAAGACAGGACAAAGCTTCATTGCTCATACTGACAGTAGAAGATATCTCTGTTATTGGCAGCATTCAAATCTACAAATCAGGAAGCACAACAGCAGGCTCCTGCCTGCTGAGTTCTCCCTTCCCACACTGCAGCTCCAAACCTATATCTCACCTACAGTGGTTACTTTTTCCTTGCTTGTGCTCCCCATTCTGAAAATGTGTCACCCCTTCTTGTTGTACAGTTGTATATATTAAACAGTTTGCCTGCTGGATCATAGAATCATAGAATCATAGAATCATAGAAGGTT
>BOSO01031965.1:0-17536 GCA_018403395.1 Gorsachius goisagi | reverse complement strand
GCAGTGAAAAATTCAGTTAGAGCCAGTTACTTGCTCACTGACCAGCTGAGTTTTAAACACCTCCTAGGAGGGGATTCCAAAACCTCTCCAGGCAACCTCTTCCAGTAATTAAAGACCTTCACTGAGGAATTTTTTTGTTCAAATCCAGGTGGAGTTTGCCTTGCTGCACCTTGTGTCCACCTCCTCCTGGCTTTTCACTAAGCTCACCCGCTAGGCAACTAGGTCCCCCTTAGTCCTTTCTTCTTCAGGCTGAACAAATCCCGATCTCTCAGACTCCTGTGTTATGTGCTCCAGCCCCCAACCACCATAGCAACTCTCCTCTGGACCCAGTCTACTTTGCCAACATTTATCTTGTACTGGGCAGCCCAGCACTGCATGCTGTAATGCACTTGTGGTCTCACAAGTTCCAAACAGAAGGAAATGACCACTTCTCTCAACCTGCTGGCTATGTTCTTCCTAATGCAGCCCACCCTGCCATCAGCCCCAGGGCATGCTGCTGACTCATGTTTGAGTTCCTGTCCTCCAGGACCCCTTGTCCTTTGCTGCAAGCCCCCCAATTCTACCATTTCCCTGAGGCTAGAGCTGGCTCCCAGGCCATCCTAGTGCATGTGGTTATTCCATCCCAGGTGCAGGACATTGCATTTCCTCTTATGAACTTCATGAGGTTTCTATCCATCTATTTCTCCAGCTTCCCAAGAGCTCTCTGAATTTCAGCTTTGCTTTATAATATATTATCAGCTGTTTCCCATCACAGTCTCTGAGAGTGCACTCTGTCCCACTGCTTATTTTCTTAAGAAAGGCAATTATTTACTTTCAGCCCCAATATTGGTCCATCAGGTATGCCACTTGTTATTGCTGAACTTCGAACATCAACCCACCACCCTTTGAGCCAGATGAAGTCTCTACAATTTGAAAATGTAAGTTCATTATTCTGGTTTTCATTAAAGGTGAATACTAGATTGGTTGAATGGGGACACTGCTGGCTCATAGTAAGGACTAGGAAGAATGGACAAAACAGATGTAGGTGGGTAAGAATATCTCCAGGTAAGAAAAAAGATTATGTTATTAATCTTAAAACTGCAGGAAACTTGAAATCTTACATAATCCCAGAGAGTTAAGACAACACGTTTTAGCCCAAAAGACCAAATGTGTGTGTTTGGGGCTTTTTTTGTGTGTGGGTTTTTTTTTTTTTTTAGAAGACAACTACGTCTGTGGATACATTTCTGCAGAGTTTAAGTCTTATCTCAAAAGAACAGAACAAATTTCCTCACTTCTTTAGTTGGCTTTTGATCAATAATCTCATGTCTGTCTTTCTCCTGAGACCAATGTAACCTTCCTACCTTTTATGGTGTCTATACTCCGCTTCACTTTGGTCTCTCCAGCTCAGATCCACTTCTTTTCTCTTCATCTCTCTCCATAAATATAAATTGAGATGCTACATCCTTCAATGAAGCAATGTAGACTCCTCCAGTAGACAGAAATTTACCTATATACCTCATCATAATATGTCTAATAACCTTCTTTATGACACTAAATATTGTTACAGAAGAAGAGGAAGATTAATTTTTCTTCATGTTTACCCTTATAAGACAAGAAAGCTTGCTTGATTTATAGCATAAAAGATTTTAAGTGAGAAATTAAGAAAATATTCCTTATTAAACACAGGAAAAGGCTACCTAAGTTGTTATCTTAATCCTTAACTTTTTTTAAACAAGAAGGTGATGAAGAGGACCACCTGTAAATGTCTGAACTGTGCATGTTTCATAACTATCCATACCAATATCCAGTCTCAAGACACTTAGTTTTCTGGCCTGAGAAAGCTCAAAATAGCATAAAAGCTACCGTGTGTCATGGCTCTGTTCCTAGGTTTTTACAGCCAAAACCACACAGAGCCTCAGATTGGATGTTATGGAAAAACTTTGCATGCAGCAGGTCTAGCAAGCAATTCTGGACAGCAGCCCTTAATGAAATGTGCTGTTGGGAAGAGTCTGAGCTGAGGGGTCTCTGAGGGTTGTGGAGCAGTTCTTGTGCTGGCAAACACTCCTGTTGAAACATGCAAAAGGCTGGACTTTGTGAGCTCCTGATGTCCCATCCAACTTGAATTATCCTATAAGCTAATACTACAGTTGCAATTTACCATCTAAAAAACACTATCTTCCTTTTAGGAATACTAGTCAGGCCTGACAATTATAGTACACTTCTATCTGTCACTGGAAGTAAACAGAGACTTAAGGTTCTATTTCAACCCTGCATTGTTATTACTCATTGAATCTTTAACCAGAATGGCCTTTTGTCAAGCATTTGCTACATGCTATTTAAAGTGATGTTGAAATACTCCATTCTAACAAATTTAGAAGACATTCTATTCACAGTATTGTATATCCAGATCCTGCAGCCTTACCTCTGCTTACCTATATGAAAATTAGACATAGGGAGATCTTCTAAGACTTATTGACTGCTCATCTGCAAAGATATATCAATGAATTTGTGTCAACAGGTAAGGAAGCCTCTAGAAAAATAAAAAGCCCCACCCGCCACCCCCTGAACTAAATTACCAGGAATATAATTTAGTGAACAATATTAATAGAATACAGTTTTAGAATAGAATCTGAAAAAGCATCCTGATGGGAAATTTAGGAATACAGAAAGTAATTATCCAAACTGGACTTTTATCAGGACACCAGGGCTGGCATCACTGTTCTCCTGGAAAAAGCAGTGGAACTTCTAATGACCAGAAGTGGTATAAACACTGTTTCTACTCAGCATCTGCCATGCAAGTGTTCTCCCATGTTCTCCTGGGGCATCAGCCTGATGGTGACTCAGAGGAAACTGCCTGAGCCACCTACTGAATTGCCAGTGAATCTGGATGAAATATCACCAAAAGAAATACAGGATAATTACTGTGAAGAAAATTAGCCACAACTCTTTCAATTAATTTTTCTTAAGCTGTCAGTTGAAGGAATACAAGGAATGTGTCAGTAAGCATGGTTATAGAGAGTTCAAGACTCCTACATATTCTGCAGAAAGATATTTGTACAAACAGTCACACTATATTTGCAAGTCATTATTTATAAGATTTTCAGGCATCCAAATAAGGAATAGAAACAACTCCATTCAGTTTATGTAATCATGAACTACTGGTAGTGAAAACTTACTCAAGGCAATTATGCTGAAGTCTGTTGACATAAGTTGATCAAACAATTCTCAACAACCAGATTTTTAAAAATCAAAGTCTACTTGTGGATAATTTACAAGTGGGAAAAGGTCATGCTTTGTTGATAAATGTTTTATTATACATAGGCTGCTCAGTACAGATAATTCACTCCATTAATAAACAGCACAGACTACAATCTAATATTTTTAAACCTCCTTTTATATTCACCCTTTCAGATATCTAGCTTTTATTTCAAAGTTTCAGTTTTCCTAGCTATGTTATTGAAAAGGTGCCCAATGTTAAAAACACACTTCATTTTCCCAAACCAAAGTCCTCCACCATCTGCAGTGATCCACATAGTTCTTTCTTAGTAAAAAAATCTGATGAGTTAGTCAGAGAAGAAGCAACTTCCAAATCCAAGGATTCAAACACCCTTCCTCTAGCTCCTTTGCATTTATACCCCAGGATCTGGTCTTGAACATATCATCTAATTAGGGCTCACAAACTATCACTGAATCAAAGAGTGCCTTGGGCATGTGCTATTTCATTGCATTTAAGGTTTGATTCTGCAGCACTGAAGGCTACAGAAACAATTCTTTTGACATCTACAAAGGCTGTACAAGGCCATGGGGCTTTATAAGTAGAAGATAAGTTTAAACTTACATCTAAAAATACAGTAGAGAACTTTTTTTTTTTTTTTAAGAAACACCACTTACTGAGAGAGCAGCTGTTTACTGCACAAATCAAGTTTGAGTGGTTTTAAGAAGCCACCCCATGTAGAGCCCATTACAGTAATCCAATTTTGATGGATGAAATCCAAGCATACATGCTCTCCTGGTGATTTCCTGCCCTGAAAATATTTAAATACAATGAAAGAATTACAGTATTAAACAAATTTCCTTTCTGATACTCAATAAGCATTGAAATAGGAAACTCTTAAGTGCGTGGCAGAGCCCTTATACTTCAAGTAAGTGGTACAGTGTATATGCATAGCAGCTCACCACCAGTGAGATTTAACAAAGTTATTCTTAACAGCTACACTGAGAGCTTTGCCTTCATGAAGTACTGGCCTTTTTCTGCCTTATAATCAGCATTTATGGATGGCACATCACTCTGTGACCATTACTATACCACTTCTGCACTCTGCATGTACCACTTGCACAAAAGGCCAATGGAGTTTGCTCCTTTTGGAATGCAGTCTGAAGAAACTGGGCAATTGCATGAAACATTATCCATAACACAAAGCAAGTCTTACTACCAGCTTTGCACTCAGAAAGGGAAATTTAATGTTAATGACTCCAAGATTCTTTCCAGTAGGTATTTCATCACAGGAAAATAGTATTGGAACAATAGGAAGAAAGGTTAACATGAAAAGATTATGATGCACCAAGACTAGAATTGCTCCTTCCTTTCCTCAGGTACAAGGAGTCAGAAATAATCTGGAGGATTTCAAGAATGGTGAGTGATTTTTTCCTGCCATTTTCTCTTTAAAAGATAGAAGCACCCAAAGAAAGAGATTTTGTTTTTCAGTGATCTTTCCCCATATATGTCAGTTGTCATGTTAGTACATACTTAGAGCCAGGTTTTGCCAGCCATTTTTATTCCACTAAAATTGAAATCGCAGATTACACCCAGACTAGCAAATCACAGCATCAATTCAAAATCCCCTGAATCTCTAGCAGAGTTTCAGTCTCATTTTGACAAGACGCCCATACATTGACCAGTATTTCAACAGTTACTCTTTCTGATCCTCGGCTTCTCTGTTAAGGAAATCTGCCTGAAATAACATTATACCTTAGCATCTGCTACAACCATCAGATGATCAAGACTTGAGGTTGTCAAGTTCTGATTATATATCTGCAGTTACATATGAATTGCATTTTGCAGGGATAACAAAAACATAATACCATGAAACAGGGTTATTTTAAATCTCTGTGAGAAAACCAAAAGAAGAAAAAAGCCAAAAAAAGAATCCTAGAATTCATATGTGCTTTTGATATCATTCATCTTGGGTATGTCTTGAAACAAGTCTGGAGTTGCCTTTTTGGGTTTTTCAATTTGCAATTTTTAACTAATAAGGATAATGTTTCTTTTTGCTTTGTAAAACTGTCATGTGTGATCTCACCCAAAAATTGTAATATGCAAAACATCAATCATTTACACAATAAAAATAATTGCAAATATTACTATATAACAGTATAAAGGAAGACTGAAAGTTAAGGTGAGACTTCACAAAACCGCTACTTACAATGCATGGACAAGAAACAGTGTTCTCACAAAGTGTTACGGAAATAATCTTTAGCTCATAGTTCCATCATGGAAGAAGCAGTCTACACTATTGCAGGTCCTGTGGTCCATGACATGGAGATCTTAAATAAGCTATTTTTTCATGTCATACAGTTAATGATAACAGATACATTTTTATATGTATATGTCTGGAAGATTCCACTTGTTTTGTAGCACTACATAAATTTTAATAAACTGACTTTTTACTGAGAAATTTACCTTGAAAATTCTTACATAACATTGCTTGTATTGTCATGTATACATAAACATAAAATTCTACAGTGGAAGCAAGTGAAGTTAAAAGATAATCAGAAAAGAAAAATGTATCTGCATTTTACATATGTTGGTATTCTGAGAACTAATGAAGAATGAACAATAATAATAATAAACTTATTTCAGAGCAGCTTTTAAAATGTGTTCCTTTCATATATCTTCATGATTTTAGCTTGTTTTCTAGAATAAACTTTTTAACAACACATTTTGTTGAAAGAAATATTTACTGAAACATTGAATAGTAGGCCAGAAATATATCCCAATAGTTTTTAAGTGGGAGTTCATATGAAAACAAAAATTGTATTTCTTTCCTTGACTGGGTATTTGTAGCTCAATCTATATGACTGAACAGAACTGCATAGATTATATCATCCATCCTACTTGAAAATAAAGTCCAATTTGAAATCATTATTCACTGAGGATATTTATAGAAGAAAATCATAGTGTATTTTTTCACAAACTGAAGAAGATGTGATATTCATCAAATACAGTTCAAAATTAATAGATAAATTATTCACGAGGTAGTAATGAATGATGCTTGCCACATAAATTCTTTTAGAAACAATATAATCTTATTTTTTTAACAAAGTCCTATATAATTTCCTGCCTCCAAACCAACCTCTCTCCTCAACTCCTAACCAAAACAGTCCCAGATGGAAGACTGTTTCTACCCCAGATTGCAAGTCCACTGGAGTTTATGCTGTACTGATCACTGATTGTAAATTATATCAGACATAGAAAGGATAAGTATGATCTCCAAATAACCATAGCTGTATATTCTCCAAAAACATTTAAAATCAAATATATTGATTAATGTGACTAGAATAAGCTTAAACACTACATGATGGAATTGTATCACTATCTCTTTAATGAAGAATATTTTGTTCCTTACTGAATATTTTTAGTGTATGAAGTGAGGTGCAGGTCAGATGAAGACAATACTAACCACCTCAATGAAGGAAGTATAACCTACATCCATATTCATCATATAAAGAAAATTGTATTTCATGTTAGGTTGCCAGAAGATCCATAAAAAAACCTACAGCAAGAGCAGAGAGAATAAGAGTAGCTGCCCTCATTTAGTAGCCCATACCTATACTATCAAGGTCACAGGGGAGAGTAGTTAAACATAATAGAAACCACCCATGATTTGAAGCTGTCCTCATTTTAGGAATGCAAGGGCAAGGAATTTGCTGCACTATTCAACTTCAATTATCCAAATTATTCAGTGTCCCATGGTAATCAGATAAAAGTGCTTGCATCATGTCAGAAGTAAGAGTTTTTGGGTAACATACACAGAAGGAAGGAGAAAGAAGTCACAGAAGGGAAGACAGATTAGAGAAGCTTTGATGCTCAGCACAGCTGAATTGTGTAGAAAACTTCATGAGAAGAGTATTATAATAAATTCAGTTTGCAAATGAAGATATGGGTTAAATTGGCAGGTTTGGATCATCCCTTTATATGGCATTTGCTTCTGTGTAACAATAAATACTACCACTGTGTTTCTGAAATTGCTTCAGATAGAATTTAGAGATCAATGTGCAAGTGAGATGTGATGCATGGCATTGTCCAGTAGGAGGAAGGTAAGGAGAAGGAGTATTGGACTGACCTGCATGCCTTTTGACAGTTTGCTCTTTCTGCCGCTCAAGGACACGACAGTTATAATCTGATAACTCCTTTTTTATTTCACTGGAGATTCTCTCAAATCTCTTTTGTTCTTTGGTTTACCAGCTATCAGATCCATACTTGTATCCAAATCTTTTAAATATTTTTTATGGCATTAATCCACAAGCTTGCTAGAATCTGTCATCCTGTATGGCTGCTAGCTTCCCAGTAATCCACAAACCTAGCCTTTTCAGAACAACAACTGTCATAAACATAGCATCCCAAAGTGGAACAAACAAAAATTAGTGGTGACTACATTTTACAAACAGAAGAAAAATCTACAGATTACTCATTTAAAATTCTGGGAAAGCAATGTTTATGCAGAATGAGAATACTAATAGTGGACAATTACCTTTACTATTTCAAACTATTGCAGGAGTGTGATAATGAAAACACCAATTTGCACAACATCCATCCTTCCACAGTTTGGTCATCATAAGAGAATATGTTTAATGTTATTAAAAAACAAAAAAAAGGAATCAGCTAAAGTCTACTTCATAACTTATAAATCAACACATGGTTTGACTGAGAATTTTCAAAAAGGTTTGACAGAAAGTAATAGGTGGGGAGGATTATTGAAATACTGACATCTTGTAATACAAACTTGCCATCTTCTAGAAGTTTCATCTCTACAAAGATGACAGTCATCATATAATTTAAGTCTAAATAGTATCCTTGAAAGCTCTTTTAATATTAAGATACAGAAAACTGTCCAAGAAATCTGTAATAAAAAAAGAAACTGTAGGTGGAACAACAAAAGATGCATTATGATACACTTGCAAAAGTGCAACAGATATTAAATATTTTTCTGTTCATGTATGAAGCAATTCAGGAAGAAAATGGAAAATAACAACATAGAGTACATTTATCATGTTCATACATGTTTGAAACAAAGACTATAAGTAATGTTGGATGACAGCATGAGAAAATAAAAAGCAAGACATAAAACTATAGGAAGTGTGGAAAAGAATATAAGATAAATTATATATATCTTCTGCAATATCAGATGATTTCTAAATAAAGAGTACAAAAAATGTAGATGTTCAGGAAAAGAGTGATGTGTAACCCACTAAATACCACATAAATATTGACTAGCTGTATGAGAAAAACAGGTAAGCTAGGACAAACTACTCACAGAAAAAAAATAAATCTTGTTTCATTTATTAACTTCAGTGTTTAGTCTCATGCACTTATAGCAATGGATTACTATCTAGTATTATAATAACCTGTAAGATGAAATTTAAGCAAATGAAATGCATATATACTCATATTGTTATATTAATACTAAATACAAAGTAATAACACTCTAGTTATATGTTAGTAAATTACACTTTAGTAAAACAAACATGACAAAAAAATTTCAGAAATAATATATTTCCATATACCTGTATTTTTAAACAGGTTTTTATTACAGCACATTGAGCATTTGTTGCTGCAATGCACCTTGAAGTCTACAAAGCTTCAGGATGATCAATAATTGTATCTTACTATTGTGCAAAGATTTGGTGTACTTTTTTCCACTGCCTTACACCTTTCAGTGCCAGTTATCTGCACTTTTGAAAGGCAACAGTAAACAAATTTTAAAATTACGCTATTCCATCTGAAAGTGTTGAAAAAATAAGAACACATCTACCAAGGAAAAGCGCAGAATCTAGCTAAACTGGAGCAAAAGCCAAGTGCAATGCTTTGTCTTCTGATACGCAGTTTAAATGATAACTTAAGTTTCTCTACTGCTTCTGTGGTCTCAGCAAAAAAGGATTTAGTGTATACAAACTGGCAAAGGGACATCACGTAAGTCCATTTAACACAGTTATACTATTATTAGTTCCCTCATTAATGAAATAATTATTATTTTTATTATGCCTGTCTTTAAGACTTGATTTATTTAAAAAAAATACATAAGTGTGCTAAAAACCTATTAAAGACACTGTTTTCCTAGCTCTAGTTCTGCAACACCTTTCTCCTTTCTAGTTGATTCTTGTGTACATTTTTGGCTCTTGACTTTTCCATCCAGGCCACTGAAGGTGTCTTAAGGAATTTGTCTGGCCACAATGCTCATGACAGAGCCAATTTGTTGCAACAGAGATTTCAGGATTTCAGCGTGCTGTGCAGTAGCTATCAGAACAAAGCAAAACATAAACAGTCTTAGAGATACTGTCTTAAAATCTGGCACCATGTTCAAAGATTGATCTGTATAATACATCCTGTCCTTAAGCACATCTCTGAATGTCATTCCTATTAATTCAAAGGTCCTTTCAAAGATGAACCTAGCTGGATTCTATGTTTTGGTGGTTTTATAATGAAACTCTTTACACCCAAAGCAGGTATTGCAACACAGCATTATGCTGTCTACTGTAATCCACTATTACCTCAAAGAGATATCGAAAGAGATATATCAATATGTCAATTACCTTTAATTAAATTAATATCATCTCTTTAGAATCAGATCTTTGCCAAAATAAAAAAAAGAAATGTTGCAAGTTGGCTAGCCAACCCTTCATCAATTGGCTGATTGCTGACAGCTCAGTGGTACATGAATCAAGAGCCAGACTGTCATTTGCTAACATATCAGGAAAATTATTTCTGGCACCAAACCGCACCTGCATGTGATGAGAAAATTCTTCTATACTTCTCCACAACCAGTTCAATGAGACCAACAGAACAAGTCTGGTTTTCAAGACTTGTATGCATGTCACTGTGTTAATATGGCAGTGAAAATTATTTGATTTCTCTAAATAAATCCTAAAGACCAAAACAACAGCAAATTGATGCATTTTGAAAGCCAGTAGATAGCATTTATAAAAGACTCTACGTAGCTTAAAAGCTGAAAGTCACTATTGAAAGGACAAAATAAAGATTTCTATGTGTATCTCCCTAGTGGAAGGAGATCCCTGAATCCTATGAGTGGCAAGACTGAAGACATATGTTTTAGCATTTCTCTACTGAGTAGCTAGTTCAAGCCTTTCCTCCTCTCCTTGGAGTGCAAAGGTCCCCTTACATCTTTCTGCAACTCCATTCCTAGGCCATGTATATGACTGCAGACCTATGAATTCTACCATGGGACCAGGCACCCTGGTGTCTTTGGGACAGATTTAAATGCTTTGAATACCTAAGTGAGAACTTACGGGTAGAATTCAGAGCAAAGGATATCACCAGTGTAACCTTAGGCACTTCACTGAGATACTTAAGAAATATTACCTTAGATTCCTTCTGCAGAGAGAAAAAAAACTCCAAGAAGATAATTTATTTCATTAAAATTATGCTGTATTTCTTCATTGGTTCTTGACTTCTGTGTCTCAGTTAGATGGGGTGAATTTTCTGTAGATACTTCTTGAAAAACAAATAAAGAACCAAACAAACGACAAGAAGCTAGAAATTGCCAGTAAACCAGAAACCTGATGTCCCCTTTTGTGAAGCAGTAGGATGCAGTGTCACCATTCTTTCATCTTCTTCTGATACATCTTATACTTCCCTCCTCATGAAACAGCATCAGTAAGGCAGATACCTAGCATATTTTATCACCTGTTAAGTGTATTATTCTTTCAGTACATACAGAAATGTAGTATGAGGAGAGCACTGAATTTAGATCACCTTTTCCATAAAGGGACTATTTTAAATACTGGGCCTACCATTTAAAAAAAAAAAAAAAAGCAAGTACTTTCTTTCCAGTTTTCAAGGTCCTTCATGATCCTGGTCCTTTGACTGTACACTGCTGGGTATTTCTGATTTTACTCTCCAGCAAACTCTTTCCTTCCAAGATTAAACTCAGGGAAATTTTGGGGGAACTGTTTACTACATCTCATAGCACTATAGAAACCAGATTGATTTGAACTCCCTCCAACCTGTCTACTCCACTAACAAATTCCCAACAGGTCTTGCCACAAACATTTCTGCAAATCTTCATACCATGCTACAAAGTATGCAACACATATTCTCAGACCTATACTACAAAATTCTATTCTAGTGGTCTGCAGGCCATGATATCTTAGTCCATGCACAAATTTCCAGGGACACCAGTAACAAGTGATAGGCAGTCTTGATTTGGACCATCTAGTCAAGAGACCACCAGTCTTAAACAGTGTAGAAGCCAAGCCACTATGCACTATTCAATCTATGGGACAAGAGATCATTTCCTGGGGCACATGCCTAAAGAAACCAATGAGTTTTTCTTGTTCCTTTTGAAGAGGAGAGACAGCTAGCTCCTCTGAAAAGATGCAAGATTCTGGATTCCTCCTTGCAGCTCTGTGCTATACATCTGAGCTTTGCTAAGGAGGACACAGTGAAAGCATATTCTGCTGTTTCCCAGTGTGTGGGTCTAAATTGCTCTTGAGTCATCATATTCATTGCTGGGATCTGAAGTACCTGTGAACTCTGGAAATTGCTCTGAATTGTAAGAACTAGGCTTTTTATTTGATACAGGCTTAAAGGCTTATTTTGAACTGGACCCAAAAGTCTTAGTACTTTTTTTAAAATGGTCTTCAAGTCTAGCAGCCAGTATCTTCAAGTGGGGTTTTTTTTTGTAGTACTGAACAGATTATTATAGAATTAAGATTATTATAGAGCTATGGAACACTATGATTCCTAATATAAGTGCTTTTTAAAAGCAATTTTTAAAAATTCTTTTGTATTCCAAGACCTTTTAAAAAAAGGAAAAAATATTGTTTTAAAGTTCTCCCTTTCAGATACCAAATTTCAGCCCACCTGTCATTTCTGTAGCTAAGTTATGAACAGCTGGAACATTGAAAACACTGACACTTCCCATTACCAAATTCTGAACATATATTATTATAAAAACAGCTTTCTAAACATTTCATCATTTTGAGGGTAACATGTATAATGGCTGACTGCAACATACATTCTATGTGGAGTCAGACAAAAAATAAATTTTATTTCTTGCATTTATTCTTAGTAAAAATTTAAATGACCTTAATTAACTTTCTCTTGGAAACAATGTAAGGAAATTTAAATCAGGGCTATTTTATTTCTTCATGATAGGAAAATACTCATTGGACTGGATGATGACATTGGTGTTAGAGAGACATGTCCACATCTGAGAGTCAACCAACTCTGCACCTACAATCAGCACAGACTGACAGGCATTTCTTGGATGCAATTCATTTGCTGTCAGATCAGATGAATGACATCTTTGAAAGTGCTTCCATCTTCCCAGTGTTAATAAACAGAGCCTAAGATAACTGTGTATCTGAACCTAGTTAACATGCAAAGGACTGCATTTTAGATTTCTCAGAATTATTTGATCTTAATCCTCCCTTGAATATCCAAAATTATTTTAATGACTGTTATTTGCAACCTAATTTAATTTCTAAATTCTTTTTATAAAAACATACCATATGAAAAGATGAATTACAAATATGCATTTGTTTTTGAATGGAAGTAGACTGGTACATACTGGTAAGTTCTTTATTCTTTTAGAGAAATCTGTAGTAAATTCAATACTTGCATGAGGACTACTTGAGACCAAATTATTTTTGTCTGCACAAGAAGTCATGCTGAGTTAGGGTAAAACAAAAGTCTTAATTCTCCTGCTCTTTAGGTCTATTCCATAGGAAATGTGTTCAGGAAAGAGTTAGGGATTTCAGTCTGCTAATTCATTGACACATTTTATAATCCACTTCACATGGCCTGGCCATGAATTTATTTCATGAAATAAAATGAAATTTCACTTGAAAAATTTGAAGTTCTCAACTCTGAACTGCCAGACTTCCAGAAAGTTTCTTACAACTCCTATGCCTATTGACTGAAAAAGCCAGTTACACCAGCACAAACGGAAAAGCAGAGATACTTCTTTTAATACAATAAAATGTAAGAACAATGCTGCCTAACAGCTACATAGCCATGATTTTTCATCACTCCTAGCTTACATTATTTGTGGTGATAACTATTTGAGTCTTTGCATCTCACTTCCAGTAGGCTCTGAGCCATCAATTACACTAGTTCACAGGAGACTAGGTTTTGGATTGTCCTATGTCCTCTTGGTCTCAGGCTATGTAAAATGTCCTTAATGGACTGGAAACAGGTTAAAGGCAAAAAAAAGACTCTGGAATTTCCTTTTCTATTTGAAGTGGGGTGAGTAAGCCCAAGAGACAAGCAGGTAATTTATAGTTAAGCATTTTCCTTTGATCCATATATCGCTTTTTCTATTTTGAGCTAATTTGATTAAGTATGCGCAAAGGGGGAGCCAAAGGAGAAAGGTTTTTCTTCAGGCAGCCAGCCAGGAAGCACAGTAACAGAGACCTAATTTTTTATTATTATTATTATTGATCGATCTCCCAGTGATACACATAATTGACTCAAAATAACAGAGGAGCTGAATTAAATCTGAAACATTTGAGCATACTTAATAGGGGGTTTTCCAGTGCTAAGAGCTTGGATAGTTTTAACTACTTTCAATACCACAGAAAATGTATGTAAAATTGCATTATGTCTTCACAAGTTATTTTGTGTCAGCTGAATTTGAATAACTGACAATATGGATCCTGTTACCCCACTACAAATATGAAGAAAAATGCTCTAGCTTATGTCCTCTCTTGTTAAGATGTAAGCAAATGCATTTCATATTACATTTCCTGTCAGTTACACAATCAAAGTACAAAGTAATTACCTACATCCGATTTAGTCATCTAGATGCCTTTTATAAAGCACAGGGAGAAACGGCAGCTGTGTGGAGTGATTCGTCTCATTCTAAAGTAGACAGCTAAAATATATCAGAAGAAATATGCCTTAAAAATGCCTATTTCTTTTTTACTAGGGATCCTACCAGTTTAGATGCAGACATCCAACCAAATTTGCACGAGACAAACTCAGCCACAGTTACAGCAGCTCAGCTTACACATGACACTTCATCTCTGGCAATAATTCATTTGTATGTTTGAGCTGTGAAGTCTTTTTCTATGTAAAGACAGAGAAATGTAGTGTTGGCTCATACTGCTTATTGCCTATGTACACACCACATTCTCCTGCTTGCCACAACTGTGAAAACATAAACCCATGATGAATCATGGGTTAGAGAGCAGCCACTCACTTCAGTCCTTCTGGTGCTCCAAGGGGATGCAGGATTATGATGTCCTCCATGGTACGTGAGACTTGTGGGCAAGACCCCAGTTGTAGCTTCATAAATCTTAAGTTCAGAATACACACTGCTTTTAACTGACTTGAGCAGGAAATATACAATGGTGTAACCCAGTAAGATAACTAATTCCGGTCTTGCCTATATTGCCATTTTACCATCAATTATATACTTTTATACTTGTCTATACTTAGAAATTGTGTAAAGTTGGACAGCAAAATTGGACTATGCATACATCTACTACGTATGTACACAGTACTGTGACAAAGAGGGACTGTTAAAAACCAAAACAATCATAACTAACATAATCAGTTAAGTTAGCTAACAATTTGCAAGGTTTGCACTTTCTTCAAATCTCTGTTCTAGTGTAGAAAGTTTTAACCTTTACTTGATGAGTCAACCTCACACAAAAAACCCAGACTTCTATGACCCAAAACATTAATGTATATAGTGTCTAGACTAACATTTTGCTAAGACAGATGTTACCAGAAGTCAACTACCAATGAATTTACACCAGTTAAAGAAGGAATATGAACTAACCATTGCAAGAAAGTAACAAAATCCTATGCTTCATATATAAAATATATAAACGGCCCTATTTTACGTAGCTTAGAAATTATTCAAAGTGTTTTAAAAGAACATAAACTGTATATAATTTATCTTAAAAATTAAAATACCTCCTTCACTGCCAAACAAATATTGCTGTCAATGCCTCATCTAAGACTGTGATTAACAGTATTTAGAAACAATACTGCTGAGATATAATGTGTTTTGCATGGTGGATCCTGGATCTTAGTTACTTAGGAGATTATCTGCTAATTGCTGTTCTTCATTTGAATTAATAACATCACCTCTGTAGCAACAGTTAGGTTGTATTTAAGGATGCACTTCATTATAATCCCATGTTTTCAGAGGTTTATAACTTTATATAAATTATCTGCTCATAAAGTTATTCTCAGCCCAAAGAAGACATTTTGGAACAGTCTGACACAACACCATTTGACTGCTTAGTATTTGCATTTTCAAAAATGTGCTAGTTCTTTTGCCTCCTTTTTGATGACACATTAACATACTTGTCAACTTATGGTACTCAACACTCCCCAGGTTTTTTAAGGCGCCAGCTTGCAGTTCTCAACAAGTAGAAATGCTTCTGACACATTTGGGAGACTGCTTAGAAATAGCACAGGTTTAAGTGTTGCTCAATTACGGAAAGGTCAGTGATACTTGAAACTGCCCAAAAGGAGCAGTGACACTGAAGAAACTATCATGGTTTGTTACATCTTCCAGTCAGTCGAAAGGGACCAGTTCACTGGCATGGAAAATCCTGTTCATGCTTTTTTTCCTCTCAAAACAAAGTAGACATAAATTTGTTTATAGTGACTGGAAAAAAATTTACCTGTCCTAAACAATTATGATCCTGTAAGGGTACTGTAGCTAAGCAGGTGACCATGTGTATCAACATCTGACACTTGGCCTAAGCTCAGTGGGCATTCTGCATTGAAATATGGGTCTAGACATCTAGCTGCTAGTCTCGCATGATCCCTAGTCTAACGGTTTAGCGACAGTGTCAAAGTAATTAAGCACCTCAGAAAAATGGCCGTAGAATCCAATCCAGCCTCCTGAATAACGCTGATGAGACATGGGCTGTCACCTCCTCACATTTGCGCAACAAAAACCATTGATGTCAGAGTCACTGGAAATCTGTAAATTTGCAGATGTAGAGGGAAAGTTAAAAAAAAAAAAAAAAAAACAGCCTTGGAATGATTTGGGCTTCCAGCACTTGCTGAATCTTCACAAAAATGAAGCCGTATACATCACTAAGAGAAACAATGGTCACAAACAGACGTGTTATCACAAAAGATATCCTCCAGGTCTTATGAGGTTGTCACTCCAACTGACATATACTGTGAAGTAATAAGCAACACCTTCTCCAGATCCCAGAAAGGAGGGAGATAAATGGCACTGAATTGGCTGTGTTTCCCCAAAATGTCTCAGACAAGCTACAGCCACAGCAGGCTAAGCAGCTGAGCTCTCAGGGACTGGGCTTACAGTCTCAGGCAGAAAGGAAAGATTTATTGCCATCTGGTAACAATGATGCTGATGTCTCAGAGAGACCCACTGGGCTACACAGCAGCACCTAACAACTCCAAAACTAAAGGGACATAATTAGGTAGCTTAATTACTGGGCTGCTTATAAAAGTTGGAAATTCTACATTATTTTTATGTTATTATTACAGTTACATTTGGCAGGGAAAGAAGGATATGGGAAACTGAACCTTTAAGAGGCTTAGATGAGCCAAACCAAAGCAGTCACTGTCATCTGCTGTCTTGTTATATTATTCAGGGACTCCTGTTATACAGTATGGATTGCCTAGGACTTGGATGCTGAATGTAGCAACCCTCTATCATGCTGCTTGGCACAGAGTGACTGCTGAAAAACACAGCAACCTTGGTGGTTGACAACCTCTATATATTCACAGGACAGCTACAGCATGAACAGCTTATAGTACAAGTTTCTCTACTCTGCCTCTGCCAAAATATCACCATACTCCCAAGTTTCTTGTAGGTATACAGCAATATTGGAAATCCCATTCCCATTAAAATGCATGGTTTTCTACAGGCTGCTAATTATTAATAGCAGTGGTGGCAGCAATTTGAGAGAGATAAATACTCCTGTAATTCTGAGTAGAGGTTTGAGACAGCATGGCAGGACAGAGAGACAAATGCTCATGTTTTCAGCAATAACCTCTTAGCAAACCCAGAAAATATTGATGGGCAAATAAGTTTGCTAGCTACACACTGGACATACCAAATTCAAATGATGCAACAAAACCAGAAGCTGACCTCCAAGGCCTGAGCCTTTGTAATTTTCATATCAAGACCAGATATGAATATGAAATATTTTGTTAGTGTATTGGGTTTCTGTGGGAAGGTCTTGGTAGTGGGGGGGCTACAGGAGTGGCTTCTGTGAGAAGCTGCTAGAAGTTTTCCCTGTGTCCGCCGCTGGCCAAGGCCAAGCCAATCAGCGGCACTGGAAGCGCCTCTGTGATAACATATTTAAGAAGGAAAAA
>BOSO01031964.1:0-34484 GCA_018403395.1 Gorsachius goisagi | reverse complement strand
TCCCGAGCAGCGATCACTCTCCCCGCGACCGACCGAACCGACTAAGCGACTAAGCCCCCCCTGAGCATGACGTTATATGGTATGGAATAGCTCTTTGTACAGTTTGGGCTAGCTGTCCTAGCTGTGCTGTACTCCCTCCTAGCTTGTTATGCACCTGGCCGAGCAGGAGAAGTTCAAAAAGTCCTTGAGTAGTCTCAGCACTGCTTGGCAACAACTAAAAACATCAGTGTGTTATCAACATTCTTCTAGTACTAAATCCAAAGCACAGCACTATGCTAGCTTCTATGAAGAAAATTAACTCTATTCCAGCTGAAACCAGGACAATATCATTCTCTTTAAGTAACAAACGCGTGGTAATATTGCACTTGTATCTTAATGACCCATAAAATAATTGTTTATATAACCAAGAAAATTAGGTATTGATGTAAGGTTATCATAATGTTCAGAAATGTTAAAAAATGTTCCTGTATACCCTTAATACTAATGTCATGACTCTTCACCTCGTTCTGCAGCTGTCCAGAAATGCAACCTCAGTGTGAAAACGGTGGCATTTGACCTCAAGGTGCACATGCGCTAAGAGAAGAGCTAATCACCACCCACCTAACACTGCTGTATTTGGGTTTCTAGCTGTAAATTCATGAGTATTTCCAATACTTGTCAGCCACTTGCCCACACTTGCATGCTCTTGGCACAATTTTTCTGTTTGTCTTTTTCTGCCCTGCTCAGTGAAAAGTTGGAAAGAGTGCAGCTGTATAAAGCAATGGCTAGCACATTTTTTATGAGTAAAATTTATGGAGTAATGTATCTACTTTTAGCATGACTATTGTTAAACCTGGAGATCAAGCAAAGTGACACTGAGTATATTGCTTTATCAATTGGATTCGTTCAAGTGAAAAATGCTGATCATGCCATGTCTATTCCCTGGGTGCAGAAACACTACTTCACTACTTGAGCGGTCGATACATAAAAGTCAAATTCATTATAATTTGTAGCTTTTTTTTCTTGAAGAAGAACGCAGTTCTCAGTACATCAATATCAACTCTTAAATCCACATCGGGTGGAGAGGGTACAGCACAGTAATTCAATCTCTTACACTTAATATGGTCAGGAAGGGAGAATGAAAACAGCCTCTTGTAAAATGATGGAAAAAACAGGATGCAATCATTCTGATGGAGCTGTGCAAAGGAGTCATTTTACACCATTCGTTACCAGGGCAACAACAAAATATAGTGAGCCCCATACATCTAACAGGTGACATTTTAGCTAAGAAATTGCTTCTTTGGTATTTTTTCTGTCTATGAAAAACAATGTTACTAGCGTTTTCACTTGTCATGTACTATAGGGCAACATATTCCTGCTGACAGGCCCATAATGGAAAAATAGAGCAGTTAAATAGTATTACACTCTAACTTTTAGGATACATGCTAATCTGCTCTTTAAAGAGACTTTAGACATTTTCAAACACCCTGGAGACTTGAGTGACTGGATATTTCTGCATGAGTGTATATAGATGAGCAGACAGATGTGTTTAGTGGAAACAAAAAATCCCTCTTTTCCAATCTTTTCTGATTTAGCTAAAACCTGGATGGGTTTTTTTGTAGATAAATACACTGCAGTGTTTGTAAATGGCCACCCACAAACACACCAGTGCCAGGTACATCAAATGGGTTGGTTTCCATACCTTTCTACCTGTGAATGTGTCGATTATTTCTGGCCCATACACATGAAGGGTCACATTTCACATTCCTGTACACCTGCTACTGAATTCATGAGAGGGAAGAGGCTCAATTTCCATGACGTACTTGTACATCCAGAGGGGACTGAAGACCTGACGTGGGATTTAGTGGATTTGTGAATGGACCTGTGCATCTCGTAGGAGATAGATTTTAGATATGAATAAATTTTATCAATACCCACTTTTTTTTTTTTTTTTAATTGCAGATTCTCCAGAAGTAGTGTGGCCCCCTGGAGCTGGTGTAGTTCCAGAAGCTGGTGCTGACATGATGACTGAGACCAGCTAAGAGTTAACATTTAAACATTTGTCTCTGGTCATTGAAGTTTCTGAAGTAAGGCATCAGCACTAGGACGGAGTGGTGACACCCACCAGCAGATCACAAAGGTGATGGCACAGGATGAAAATTAAGGAAATACTAATTAAAAGCTTGGAGAAAATTAATGTAATATTCTAAGGAACCTTTGTCTGAAGGCAGCACATAGTAGTGGCTAAGAGATGAAGTCCAGACGCATAGAGGAGGCCAGAGTTGAGAGAGAATATTTGGTTATATTGGTGGATACAACAAAGGCAACATACTTGATATAAAGGCTGGCAAGCCTTGGGAATTGCAGGAAATAATTTACATCAGCTGTGGAACACAACATGACCAGCAGGACTCAGGTTACAAGGTGGGGGATTGTAAAAAGTACAGCACGATACACAACAAGAAAGAGAGGGAGTCATTCACTTCAGTAACAAAACAGAAGCAGAAATATGCAGGATCAAGAGAAGAGGCAGTCCTAAGGTTAAAAGTATGCAGACAAGACAGGAGTATGAAGAGTCGCACCCGGTAGGAAGTGAATCACCCTTGCATAGAATAAGAAATTATAATAGCAGATCTTCACAAGCCTTGAAACTGCTCAGTATGAAGATATTAGGGTAACTGGAGGTTTGATAATGGACTGCCTTCGAAACTGCTTCCCTTTCCTGTACAGAATCAGAGCTCAAATGTTTAAGAGGGTGAGATTAGTTTACGTTGGCTACAGAGACAGGCTGACAAACATAGCTACAAAGAAATAGAATCATCTATGAGACTGTCCTTGAAATGTGATGTTATGGCCAGGACTTTCAGAGGAAACACTTACTTCTGTTTCCTATGTTATCTACAGTGACTAACTATAGGTATTGTACGAATTGACAGCTTATTGGTTGTTAATTTCTAACTCCTGAATTTAGGTGAAAATAGTTTGTCCGTTGCTTCAGTCCTTAGACTTTACTACTCCCCGTGGTGCAGTGATGTGTGCATGGCAGGGATACAAAACAATACTTTCCTGTAAATGCAAAATGCATTGTTCCTGAAAGCTGCCCAGCTTCCTAAATCATTGCCAATCCATCCTCCCTGAGTGGGCAATGCGATTCCCAGCAGGTCACAGGTGGGCAAGGAGGTGTGTGTGAGATAGAGACAGATTTCCAGGATTCCCATCTGACAAAGGACAGCACAGCACATGCTAGTGCATTGCAAGTCACCGAAGGTGCCTGCTGTCAAAGGTGCCTCCTTTGCTTTGCCCCCTGGATCTGAAACCTGACTGCAGCATTAGTGTTCTTGCTTGCTCCTCACGGTGCATGGCTGTGCCAAGCTGGACTATGCCTGAGGCCTTTCGGGCCTTGGGCAGCAATGACGGAAAGCTTGATTTGAAAGATGCTGGTTTGGGATACTTATTCCTCTGTCAGTGTGACAGGGCTAATCTGTGCCCTACAAACCTTACCCTCCTGTCGGTATTATTTCACCTGTTTCCCTCTCTCTTAACTCTCTTACTTGTTTCTGTACAAAGCATTTAACCCCCAGTACAGGACTCTCACATTTTTCAGTCTGCATGCAGTCCCTGCCTCAGGCCAAGGCAGACCTAACAGCTGGCTGAGAGAGGGCTGCGCAGTAATTATAGACTGGTTTATTGTCACTTATGTGCTTGTCCAGGTGTTCTGAAACAGAGTAGTCACCTTTGTATGCAGACATATGTGTAGAGGCACATCTTTTTAGGCATGCCTGCACCTCCAACCCCTGAACAATTTGTGCACTTCATTTGTTTCATATGCATATAGCCTACATCAGATTAACATGTTGGTTAACATTTAACGTGGTGTTGGAAGCTGTGGTACTGGGCGAAGCAAAGTACACATTGTAAGCACAGTGCAGATGTAAAAATAGACTTTCATGTTCTCTCAGATGTACAGATGCAGCTTCCAGTGACCCAAACAGTACATATTGTGCAATTAGGAACTATCACAGACTATCAAGCATATGCATGAAGATGAAGAATTAGGCCCTTAATAAAAGGAATTATGCAAGTTTTGCACAATTTGCCCCGATAACGTTTAAAATCTCCCTGTAACAATAAACTGATGAAGATGCTGATGGAAGACTGTCCTACAGTTTCATGTTTATGGTTTCTTTGAAAAACAGAATGGGATTTAATAAAGAAAAGTCTCAATAACTGTCTAACATTTCTATGTTATGAATTTTCTCAAGTTCTGAATTTAACAAAATTTGAAAAATTAGTCAGTATTTTTGAAGCTCCACAACCAAGAATAATACTTCTTTTGTTTTCTGTACACTAGGTGACCCATACTTTAATCATCAAGTATAGGAGTGCAACAAAGGCAGAGTGTCTCACAGTACTATTAATTGTGTATCTTTGTCTGCACAGGCCTTTAAACTTGTAAAGCCAAAAGCACTAAGTAGATTATAAATGAATATAAAAAAAATTCTTATTCCCATTCTTCGAAAATAGTATACTATTTAAAAGACATATTAACATATTTTCACTTGAAAATTTCACACTGAAAACCTCTACTTTACATCACAGTTATTCAAAGTAGCAAAATGTCCTCAGATTTCTCCTTTTTCTATGCAGACGGTTTCTATGATATTAATAATCTATACTGTAATTGTTTTAAAATCATCTTTAAATAATTGAAAGTATAATTCAAAATAAATTCACACATTCACAGAGATGTTTTAGGTTCCTACGTATTCAAAATTCCTTCTCTCCAATTAAAGTAGATACCAACAAAATGCACACAAGAATTCAATTTGTATCTATTTTATAGCATAAACCTTGCTTGCTGATGTGCCTATTGCAAAAATAATTCCTACCTAAGTATTAAGAAAAAAGCAAAGAAAGGAAAGGTGCAGGGTCATTTTAGAGTAGGCAGTGTCACTTAGGAAGCTCAGTCTCTGAAGACTGTTTACTGTGCCCTAGGCCATTTGAGGGAATGACATATTGTGAATATATGATAAATAATACCCCAAAAGTGAGTGCCCCACTTATTCTCACTCTCATGGTGTCAGATGGCTGTTATGTTTACACTATGAAGGTATGATTTACTAAAAAGTTTTTCTAACATCAGCCCTTTATTTGTTTCTGCATTACAGATCTATTCCCTAAGAACAAGAGGGTTAAATTAGTTGCTCATTCATTTCAGTAAAATAGTTTCATCATTATCAAAGCCAAACTAGAAGGTGAATCTGAATACCCTAAGAATATAGCAGCAACTGAACTCTTCCTTCTATCTTTTTTTTTTTTTTCCCAGTTGGGTTAATAAATGTTCATTCTTTTGTAATAAAATGTAGGTTCAGCACCTTGGTTTCAATTCAGCGTGTGACATTTAGGGTCCACCTTACTATCTTCCTTGTGACCTATTAGACCATAGGTGGTCAATAGGGAAACACCCCAGAAGCAAGCACCTGCTTTTCATTTTTCTTTCCTCACCATCCAAAATTCACTACTCCTTGGCATTTCTCCATCTCCACTGTGTGGTACTTTAGTGCCAAGATAACCTCTTTTCTATTCAGCTGCCACTCTTCTAACCACTGCTGAGAGCTATTCCCCTAATGCTTTTGAAATTAAGACAGTGCAGTGCATGCAAACTAGGATAAATCTGTACCCTGTGCAATACTATCTGGCATGGACAACAAAGGAGAAGAGTGGTGTCTGCTTGTTGGTTCATTCAGGGTTTATCAGTGGTATTGTAGAGGTCTACAGGCTGTGGTAGGACCAGACAGACAGGATAGAAGTTCTCTCTGTACTAGACATCACACACTGGTTTGAGTGGGCACGTCTTCTCTCACCTGAAAACCTGGTGTCTCATCCTAGTTACTCCAGTCATCTTGGCTCTTGATGCTAATTAAAAAAACTATAGTCCTGAACGTTAGGAAGGTGCAAGGTGGCCAATTTGCTCTTAAGAGAGGTTTCTCCACAGGAGGTAAGTGCAAGGCAGAGACAGTCTGTGCATGAAGGTACATGTCAGAAGAACAGACAATTAAATATGCTTGATGTTGGTTACGTTAGTACAGCACAGACTGCTTAGATTAATTGCAGAAAGCCTGATGCAGCCATCAGAGTTGACAACCAACCTAGTCAGCCAGAGAGGCAGGAATAAAGACAGGAAAATGTCCAGTGAATTGTTGTTGTTTTTTTTTTCCTAAATGGTTTAACCAATCATGCAAGCCATATAGAAAGTGGATTTGGTTTGAGGAACCATAAATACTTCAAAGGAGGGATAATCTTCTTCTGGTATGTTCAACAACATGTTTCAGTGTGGAAACTGCTAAGTGAGAGTGGAAAAGAAATAGGACATCAGGTAAACATGGGAAACTAGTTGAGGAGAAAGTTAAGTGGGAGAAAAATCAAGTGAAAGTTTATTCTTGCTGACATCTTTAGCACTGGACATATAGAGAAGAAAGTATCAGTTAAGGACAAAGTTGTCAGACTTGAGTGTCTGAAGTGAAGTACCTTCATATTTTAGCAACCCAGTGAGTGACCTGGATTTCAGAGATACTAACTCACTTCAGCTCACAATGATGTAGTATTAATCACCTGAGAGCATCAGACATATTTTTAGATGCCTGAATGTGAATTATGAGTATATATGCATATAGACAGATGCCTAAGGTTTGCTTAAGTGTTAATAGAGGTTCAACATCATATTAAAAAACAAAATCCAAACAAACAGAGGGATACCTGTGTATGTGACATTTTCACAGGTTATTGTGATTATTAAAGTGTTGTTATAAGATAAATCTTCCTTTTACATTGTTCTACCTGTTTGTGGTCTTTGAGATGCCAACTGAAGGATGACTCTTCACCGGCAGCTATTCAAAATTGCTATAAATACCGGCACATGGAGTACTGTAGCCTGGGTAAGGCCTGGACAGATTTCCCCTTGATCAGATGCAATGTATGGGCTGATAAAAAAGGTAGAGGTATACAACCAAACCTCTGTTCCTCCATCTCACTTCTCACTGCACCAGCTCTTGGTATTGAAAAAGGTGGAGATTGTGCAAAAGGCTGGTAGCCACAGCAGAAGAAGATACCTCTTCAAGAAATACTCCATATAGAACTGCCTGATGTTTAAACCCAGACTTGGAAGATTTCAAGATGAATGTGAAAGCAGGAAAATCTTCAAAACTAATGGAATTTAGATACGAAGGATCATCTTACACATGATAAGATAGGTTGTGATGATAGGGTGTTTCTAATGCTTGCTTGTTTACAGGAAAATTCCAAGTGTTTCTGACGGAAAAGACCTCCAAAATCTCTGAACATCTACCTCACAGAGAAAAACATCATATTAGTCCTTCAGGGGAATCTCATTTGGAAATCTTGGCTTTATTCTCTAAACTGAAGTACCAAAGTATATATTAAATCTAATTGTGTTGGGCAGTGTTCATTATTCATTTCAGTAAGCTTATATTGCATTCTAGAAGTGATGTGAAAGTATCTCATGGAAACTCTGCTAAGATGAGGTAAGTTGAGGTTCTTTTTCCGTGATCATTAATGCTGCACCTGCGCACTACCAATCACTCTGCATTAGATGGGAACACATGCTAATATTTATGTGGCTTTAACAAAAGCACACATGGGGTGCTTATTCCACCTTTATACACTAGCTAGGGGAAGACAGATCATACTAAAGTTACCCCTGAAGTCCATCAGGAGAAAATTGCCCTTCAAAAGTATTTCACATGAGTTTGAAGCAACAGAGAGTGTTTGCACTGACTCAGCACTACCCATAAAGCGCTTCTGCATTTTTGGCACCCCACTAAAATGGGATGTAACCCCTATCTGCACTGTAGCCAGTGTGTTCTTTTAGCACACAAAAATGTCTAAGATGCCAAGGCAAAGAGCTTCATCTGCAATTAAATTCCTCAGGATTTTGTAGCTTAGGTCACATATTGGTTACATACTAAATACCTAGGCAAAAAACAAACCCATACCATTAAGTTACTGGAATTTGGCAATTTTGCTCCATGATAAGTCAAAACAACCTACAATTTTTCTTAGACATTGAGAGCTTTCAGAGCTTACTGGGTCCCAACAAAATAAGTGAACACCCAAGGCTTGTCTTTGTATTGCTGAATTGCTAGAAGGATGCAAGGTTTTAGAAAAATGACCAGACCACTGCCTTGTACACAAGATGAATTTATGCAGCATTTTGAGCAAGCACAGGAGAAAACCCTAAATACTGTCTACCGACACTCATTTTATTAAATGAGTTGTGTTGTTCCAGGCTCCATATAAATTATCCTTATCCCAGTTACCTACATGTCCATGGAACCATTATTTCTAACATAGTGTATTTTAAAGTCCTTTAAAGATACAATGCCAAGCATATAAAAAGCATAAGATAACCCAAATTCCTATCCAGTTGAAGAATTCTTACAATAATGTACCTTTCTTAGAAGTCATCTTCTTATCTAAAGATGTGTAGAGGCAAATGTTCTAACAAAATAAGTTCTGATTCTTTCTAACCAAGCTTGACCATATTTGTGATTTTTTTGCCTTCAGATGTATACTGGTTTTGAAAGGGAAAGGTATTTTCTCAGGGACATTTTTAATTACCTGTGAGCTGATCAGAGGTATTCAAATACATCCTACTTTAACTCCAGTAAGGTCAGTGAGAGCAGTAAATAAATTAACATACCTTAGGGAATCGCTGTTCTCTGAGCAGTGGGAGATAGTTAGTGGAAACCATTGATTTTGTTTGACTTTTGCATGGCACAAAATGAGATTGACCCCAGAAAGCTGTTCTGGAACTGTTCATGGCCACTGACCACTGAGAATGCAAAATTTCCCAGTTCTGCCTTAGAAGTGAGTTAAATCCATTCCACCGACTGATTGGCTTGTCCAAGCAAATAATTGCTATTAGTCCCAGCCAAGCTTACTGGTTTTCTGTTCTCAAAGACTGTGAGAGGCAACTTCACTGATACCATATTGCTTATGCAGAAGCTAGTATAAATGATATATAATTTTGTTTTAACCATTTACCTTGAGTAAGGTATTACTTTTTACTGAAATCATCTGAGCTAGACAACCCCACACCAACTCCGAGCCTAACCCCTTTTCCCAACTTATCTTTTGGGTTCCTGGGTTATATATTGCCTGAAAGATACACTGCTGAAGGGGGAATTTCCATGTGGTTGTCTCCTCAAACTTCACTGAAGAGTGCTTATATCCTGAAGAAATTTATGTCAGGTTATCTCGTCTTAGATCTTTTGAGGAAATTTATGAAAGGCACTGTGGATTTCAATTGTTATGACTAGGAAACTGAGGGGTTTTTGCATTTCAGTAGAGTGGACATTATAAAGAAATGCCAGAGCCTGTGGTTAGGGTATAGAAAATACCAAAACTTTTTAACTAACCTTGAAAAGAGGAACACCATGTGGCAATGATCCACAAGTGGAAAAAGGCATTGATTCTGCTGACTAGACTAGTGTCCTGCCTTACTTAAATGTGCACTGTCAGCTTTGTCAGTTTAGGCAATTATTTGCTTCTTTAGTTCTAAGCAGTTGCCCCTGTATGTGAATTGTTAATAAGAAACAAAAACACTTCTGCTGGGAGAGTGTTAGCTGAGGAGGATGTTTTAGTGTACATGCGTGTTAGCAGCAGAGATGATTAGCAGTATTCCTGTACAATATTTTTTGTCTATGTTGTTGCTTTAATAAGACCAAAACTTTTCAGAATAACATGTATTTTTTTCTACTTTCTCTAGTGCATGCTTCAGAAATGCCAGAGGAACAGCTGGTAAGTGAAGCAAGGCAATTTCTCCCACAAGAAATTGAACTCCTTTTCTCAGTAGATCTCCCAACCCTGGAGGCCCAGAGAGTGAGAGACCATATAATCTTATATTTGCTTAGTGTCTTTTTCTCAAAGTATGAAACGAATGCCCTGTTCCACTTATGTTTGCATCTTTAAAGCTTTCTGGCAGCTGTGGCTTAGGTATTGTTCTGCATCCATTGCATCTGTGCTCCTCCCCAGAGTGCTGAAAGCTTGCTTTTGTTCACTCTCTGGGCTGAGCAACGTGACAGCAGCTCTTCAGCAGTTTGCAAAGCAGCATCCTACACACCTTGAAAGATCAAAGAGGACAGGTCCTTTTCCATCCACACCAAGGTCTCAAATTCCTCCCCAAAACCACCAACGAGGTAGCAGTGACTGCAACAGCAATGTTTGGTTAGTGGAAGTCAGGCTGGAGCCACCTCATTGTTTGATAACCCCATGTAGCAGCCACTAAGGCATAATAATTTTCAGCGACCACACTCTTGGTCACATATTCAGCCACGGGCCTAGGGTTGAAAGGCTCCATAATAGTGTTATTAAATCTCTGTTCCATCCAGTTCTTTAAAGCCAAACTATTAAAATTTACTCCAGGCTGAAACTCAGCCCTGCAATACACGCACAACTTTTCTACTAACAAGATTTCCACTACCACCACTGCCCCCCACAACCAAGTGAGTATTCAGAAAATATTGAAGAAAAATTACAAATAAAACAAAAAAAACCAAAACAAAATCCTGAAACAGGATTGGAAGGGCTGAGCTGACATGGATTGCAGATGAGGGGAAAACAAGACAATGTAACTTATGGTACAGAGGAAGGGCAAAGGAGGGGACCAGCACTGGCACTTGGCGTACTTTGTGTTCAAAAATACTTGGGCAATGTTAACAGACAGGTTCAGATGTTGTTCCCATCATGTTTTAGCTGTTGCTACCAAATGTACAATGTGCTTCTGTGTACTGTCATAAGTCAGCTAAAACATGTGTAAACATATGCCACGTCAGTCATTAAGGAGAAGGGTATAATTACACTTCTAAATGTGGCAAAGCATTTTGAAAGTAGCGTATAATTTTCCAGAGCAGGAACCTTTATGAACCATATCTTTCCCTGAGTGTTTATACAGCCTGACATCTTCGGGTTTGTTCAGATCAAGAGCCCCACTGTGAACAAGCAGGCTTCAGACAAAGGAGGCAATTTGTTCTCTAGGTGCCATTTCAACAAAAGGGAGAGACAGCGAGAGAGAGGGGGGAAAGAGCAAGAAGAGAAAGGAGAAGGGCACACCGTGATACTGCACACAGTTCGGAAATATGCGGGATCTGGCATAATTACCCTGGAAAAGACTGCTGAGATACGCCTAGTGTCAGGGTGCTGCTTTCACAGTTGGCAAATGACAATGCTGTCGTTTTATCCTTGATAGAGTCAAAGAAAGGTATGGAGTTTATACTTTTAATTAAATTAAATAGGCTTACTGCTCACTTGGGGACAATGGGATCATGTAGTCTTAGTGGGAAAGGGGAAGAGCAAGAAGGTGCCAAGGGGGCACCCTACAAAACGCTCGTTTCCTCCTTTTGATATGAGCCCTACACAAGAGGGATTTTCAAAGCCAGCCTAGAAATCTGAACACCCTCTCTATTGATTTTGTAATTTTTTAAGGTAATTTTCAAAAATATTTTTGAATGTTTTTAGGTTTCTGAGAATAAACAAAAGCTGTACATTAGTCTGCCTACCAGTCACCTGAGCCATCAGGCTATTTTGGCTTAGCAAGTTGCCACTCATCACCTGAGCCACGATAATCATCACTTCATTTCTGCAATACCTTCAACAACTTCAATACAGTGAGATCTCAATGCACACTAACAGAGGAAGAGCAAATCAACATTTCCTAGCACTTGAAATAGGCCAAAACCACATATGAACTGCCTTATTCAGCTGACACCCAATTTTTTGCATGTTTATCTGACCCTGACACCCATTTTTTTCTAGACATCAAGTATTTCTTTTCTTGTGAAATATTTCAGTTTGTCTGGCAAAAAAAGATGCTGATGCTTGTTAAAGAACATAAAATTTATGTTTTATGTCCTTAGCATCTTTATAGTAGTGTCCTGGAAGTCCTTATTCATCCATGAGGAAAATTTAATGGTGACTATTCAATAACTGGCAAGAGATGAGCAGATTATAAAATCACTATCAGCGAACACTGATACAATGTTAGAATCATTCCCAACCCTTTTTCTCCTCCTGACAAACCATATATGCCCCAACAGTTTATTTCTAATATATAGAAGGAAGAAAATAATTGTCCAATCTCTGTTAGTTTCATGTCCTGAAAACAGTGACCCATATCTCTTTCTCACTGACTATATTGGTCACTAAAGTGCAAGTTAATTGTTGTCTGCTGGCACAAGCAATGAAAGCCGTACAGAATACCTATAGAAATATAGAATAAACATATAGAAAGTAACCTTGGAGTTACAGTGAAAAAGAATCCATGGATAATAAAACTATGACTGTTAATTTATTGCACTTTGACAATTAAAAAGTGAAGTAGCTGAAAGTATTAGATACATATGCTTCACTACAAAGTGAGAACAGAGTTCCCTGAACTTGGCTCCACATATATGGGAAAATTTGAAACTTTCTTACTATGGGAGAAACCATTCACCAAGCTGAAAATTGAAATGGATATCGTTGCACTCCTGTCAAGCTCTCCAGAGAGCCCAGTTCTGCTTCTGACAATTTCAGCTGCATTGGAGGTTGAGGCTGGACAATCTGACAATCTGTGTCATAGTGATCTAATTTTGCATTTTCACTTTTGTTTCCCCAAATTCTTGCCTATATTCTGACTTTCTGAGAACATTTTTCTGTAGTGCTAGAAGAATTTGCCCTAAATTCCCAAGTCTATAGCCCAAGACAATGTTTAGCAGGTCGAGTCCACAAGTAAATTGTTTTGAATGTCATGTAATGGTAGTTGTCAGGTGACTTTGATCCACCATACTCATATTTTAACTATCTTAACTGTAATGTGACTTCAATTTATTTCTCCATCATATTTCTTTGAATTTTTACATCATGTTCTCTTTATAGTAATTTTTAGTTTCAGTTTTGGTCTTACCATATGCTGAAGTTTCATTTGGTATGGCTGAATGTGTGGTATACATGCATAGTCAAATGTGTTGAAGTTTGTGTTAACTTAAATAGGCCAGTTGGCAACATGATTTCGATCACAGAGCACAGCATTAAGACTGTGTGGAAAGAATCATGCAAATTTTGATTTTATCGGGGAGAAATTAATATTTTCATATTTTAAATACCTCTGTAGTTCTCTAGTGCACACCATCTCTTTTGTTATTCAGTATGCAGGCCCCGGTCCAATAAAAACACTGCACATGTGTTTAAATTCAATCCTGATGAGTTACCACACTCAATTTAGCTACATTATTCCTATGATCTCTGAAAGATTAGGACTTTCTGTCACTGCAGCAGCCAACAGTCCCAGACAAGACAGGACTGGGTGGTAGAGAAACAGTCACTTGCATGATTTTACTGATAATTTATCTGAATAACAAAAAAACAAAACAAAACAAAACAAAACAAAACAAAACCTGTAGACAGCAAGGAAAGTCCTAGAGACATTCATGCTGGCAATGAGACTGAAACCCAAGAGGATGTAATCTGATAAATAATTTCTTAAGACCAGGTGTGGACAATAGCCTTATAATGCACTTTTGAGTTGTCTTTCTTATCAGGTTGCTGCATCAGATTCTTCTTAAAATGGTGGTTTATCTGTCCTCACCAAACTACACCTGATGTTCTTTAAGAACAATATTGATCCTGACATAGACAAAGCCAAAATATTATAGCCCCTGAGAAGAACAAATTAATAGAAAGTTATATGCCTGAATAGACATTTCTTTTCTCCAGTCATCACTGTCAATACAAATTTAACACTTTATTTCAATTGTCACAAGATCAAAAAGAAGCTGTGTGTAATATAGATTCTAAGCTTGTTAGCCTGTTCTTTTTCAGCATAACTAAAATCAGTTTGATTACTACAAGAAAAAATATTTTAAGTTGTTTTTAGTAGCAGAAAGTAATTTTAAATTTAGAATCTTGGAATTTGGACTTGATGATCCTTATGGGTCCCTTCCAACCTGAGGTATTCTATGATTCTGTGATCTTAGTTATCTAATTGCCTTCATTTGAAGCAGGATCAATTGATTCATTAAACAAATTAAAAATATTTGCAACCACTTTTATTTTTGTAAGTATTTCTATTTGTGGCAAAGAATGATGACCACCATGTTGAGCTCTTACCAAATGATGGCTTCTGAACTGACTGTTAGTGTCATTCTGGGTAATTCTCTGAAAATGTCAATTCTGTGTTCTGCAGCAACCAAATAAGCAAATAAAATGTTGGGAATATTAGGACATGAGTAGAAACTGGAAAATGTGTTTATAAATCCAAGGTCACATGTTGATTGCAGAGTGATTCTGGTCCTATACTCCTTTAATGAAGGTAGTAGAAAGGTAGTAGAAAGGAAATGACACAAAGTGCAGTAAAGGTGATCAGAGTGTCTGATCAGGTGATCTGAGATGTCTCCCCATGAGATAAAATAAATATGATAGGCTATTTTGGAAAAGGTGCAGTAGACAGGACATTATTATAAAGGCTGATAAAATGAATGGATGGAGAATGTAATGAAAGAATGATTACGCACCAGCTTTTATTATAGAAGAACCAGGAAAACCCTGTGTAATTTTGAAATAACACATTGTAAACAAGCAAAAGTAACTACATTTTCAGAACACACAATTTACCTGGGGAGTTCTGCCACTAGACGTTGCCTAAAGAGATACCTAAAATAAAATTATGGTCAAAAAGCTATTAAAAAAATCAAAAAAGGGCATCACCAGCAGAGATAAAGAAGCCATTATCCTACTCTACTCAGTGCTTGTCAGGCCGCACCTGGAATACTGTGTAGAGTTCTGGTCCCCACTATACAAAAAAAATGTGGACAGGCTGGAGGGGGTCCAGAGAAGGGCCACCAAGGTGATCAAAGGACTGGGAAGCCTGCCATAAGAGGAAAGGCTGAGAGAACCATGTTCGTTCAGCCTTGAGAAAAGGAGGTTTAGAGGTGATCTCATCACCATGTACCAGTACTTAAAGGGTAGCTACAAAGAAGGTGGAAACTCCCTTTTCACAAGGAGTCACATGGAGAGGACAAGGGAATGGACACAAGTTGCTCTTGGGGAAATTCTGACTGGACAGGAGAGGGAAATTTTCCACAGTGTGAACAGACAACCATTGGAATAATCTCCCCAGGGATGTGGTAGACTCCGCTACTGTGCTCTTGCCTAGAAAGGTTGGACTAGATGATCTCTGAGGTCCCTTCCAACCTGGTATTCTATGATACTATGATAAATAAATTAATGGGAAAAAATCAAAGTACTATTATAAACAAATATGCAGATATTACCTTTTGATTAAGAAGTCCTCAAGCTGCAGTTTAATAGAATCTGGGTGAATGTACTGAATAAAATGTCACTATCTATCTGCTCAACCAGTTTTAACATTTTTCCTCAAAACATCAATTGCCAGTCAATCTTGAACACAGGACACAGGGCAGCAAGGACCCCTGCTTTGGTCTAGGAGGGGCTTCTTTCTTCTAATGAAACTGAGATTGGAGGGTTAAGAGAGGTGATTATTTATAACACAGATTTTTTTTTTTTAACAACATTTTAAGTTTTCAGAAATAACATAGAAATACATAGCTGCATGACGCATTGCATTGCATATTTTACCCTGTAGCAGGCTGTAGGCATTTTTAAGACACAATATTGCTAATAACCATTACTATTGCATTTTGGTATCTCTATCATGGCTAAAATATTTTTCTGCTCTTTCATTCTTAAAGATTTAATAGTAGTCTCTCTTCCCTAGTTTTCATCACATACTGGTATACCCCATCTGCCTAGCAGATGTCCCCCACAGTTGCAGTGACCATATGTGAATGCTTGTTTGAGACCATTTTTGTCTTCATGAAAAGTCAAATGCCTGAGTCAACATGATTCTTGATCAGTCACGCATCCTTGAAAGGCAGCTGTAGTAATAAGAAATAACCTAGTAATAAGGCTAAGTAGCATTGCCTAAATTTTTAAAGTAAACTGTTACTACTTTTTAAAATCCCGGTTGTTTTGCCATGCAGCTAAACCAGGCTTTTCCTCAATCAGCATCCATTTGCCACTGGAATAATTTGCTTACAGCACTGGGAGCCATTCTTCCAGAAGGAACCAAACACTGAAATTAAGCTCTGGATCTATTGTGTGCTAAAGTGACTTTATGTGTTTATTATTTTACTTGGCAACATGCAATCGTGTAACAATAGACTCATTGTCGTTATCTAAATGTTGGTATAGATGATGGGAGCAGCTATAAAGGTGACCTGTAATAAAAAAGACCTCTACACAAAACTCACACCTTATGCAATTATGTTTTCACCAGTTTAATTATATATACAGATGGAATTTACTTACCCTGATGATACAGTTATGGCCTTTTTATCCAGGGTTTTTAAAAGATTCTCAAGCCACAAAATATGTGTTTCCCAAAGTGTTTTGAGTCATTTTCAAAAAAGTAGCCTGTGCTTAACATGGCAAAACAGCATTGGTAGCTGCATCAAACCAATGAAGCAAATATTTATTTGAAAGATGACCAAGTAGGGAAGAGATTCTGAAGAACACCAGTGTAGCAACAAAAAAGAAACTGTAAATTGTTCAATTTTTCTTTACCTCAGTTCCTTAGTTGTAACTAGTTTTGGAGGATCACTTTCCATTTTGTGGGAAGTATTAAAAGTTGTATTGGTTTTGCATGGCAAGGTTTTGGTAGCAGGAGGGCCTACAGAGGTGGCTGCTGTGAGAAGATGCCAGAAGCTTCCTCCATGTCCAGTAGAGTCAATGCCAGCTGGCTCCAAGGCAGACCCACTGCTGGCTAAGGCTGAGCCCATCAGCTATGGTGCTAGCACCTCTGCAATAACGTATTTAAGAAGCGGGGAAATAAAATGCTGCACAACACCAGCTGCGGAGAGAGGAGTGAGAATATGTGAGGGAAACAACTCTGCAGACACCTAGGTCAGTGAAGGAGGTAGAGGAGGTCCTCCAGGTCACCAGAACAGAGATTCATCTGCAGCCTGTGGGGAAAACCATGGTGAGGCAGGCTGTTCCCCTGCAGCCCATGGAGGTCCATGGTGGAGCAGATCTCCACCTGCAGCCAGTAGAGGACCCCACACCAGAGCAGGTCGATGCCCGAAGGAGGCTGTCACCCCACGGGAAGCCTGCACTGGAGCAGGGTCCTGGCAGGGCCTGTGGACCTGTGGAGACAGAGGAATCCACACTGGAGCAGATTTGCTGGCAGGATTTGTGACTCCACTGGGGACCCATGCTGGAACATTCTCTTCCTAAAAGACTGTACCCTGTGGAAAGGACCCACGCTGGAGTAGTTCATGAAGAACTGCAGCCCATGGGAAGGAGAAGACCCACACTGGAGAAGTTTGTGGAGGACTGTCCCCCATGGGAGGGACCCCACGCTGGAGCAGGGGAAGAGTGTGAGGAGGGTGAAGCAGAAACAACGTGTGACGGACTGACTGCAACCCCAGTTCCCTGTTCCCCTCTGCCACTGGGAAGGAGGAGGTAGAGGACTTGGGAGTAAGGTTGATCCCAGGAAGAAGGGAGAGATGGGGGGAGGGGGTTTTAAGATTTAGTTTGTATTTTCTCATTATCCTGCTCTGATTTGATTGGTAATTAATTAAACTAATCCCTAAGTCTGTTTTGCCTGTGACGGTAGCTAGTGAGTGATGTCTTCATTTCCCTATCTTAACTCACTAGCTTTTCATTATGTTTTCTCTCCCCTGTCCAGATGAGGAGGGGAGTGACAGAGCAATTTTTGTGGGCACCTTGCATCCAGCCAAGGTCAACTCACCATAACAATGTTAGACCATAGTTATGAACATTCTTAATGATTACTGCATTGCTTTGTTTGTATCTTCCACATACAACTTCCCCAGCAAAACATGCAGAGACAGAATTTAGTGTAAATGGGAATCAGGCCTTGAACACTGAGAATCTACTTCTGCATGCGCTCTAAATGCACACAGTCAGTGCAATGGTCTGCTTTACCTAAAAGAGGAGAAAACAGCATATCTTCTGAAGTTATCAAATTGCTTTTTCATTTGAGTTTTATTTGAAGCTTCAAAGCTATTTGAAGCATTGAAGCTATGCACCATTTTTCAATTTGTAGGGTAACATCTTCCTTTAAACTGGGCAGTAATAGTAGGCTACACATTAAAGAAAAAAGAGGCCATGCATTAAGTAGCCCACATTAAGTAGCACAAATTGTTCCAATTATGTCACAAGGATTCTGGCAAACATTAATTTTCTTCCATCTGAAGCCTGCTCGTATTAGAGGATATTGTTTCAGCAAAAGGAGAGAAAACAAGAAAAGCAGAAAAAAATTTACCAGTATGACAGAGTTTTCAAAGAGCACTGATGAAAAAAGTCTTGGGCATGAAAAACCCAACAGAAAGAAGTTGAAGGAAAGGGAGGCTTCTCCACATATAGTAAAAAGATGAAGTGTAATCTTGAACATGTACCCAACTTGATGTTGTTTTCTGTAAATTTTTATTAAATCATATAAAAAAAGAATAATATTACTTATTTTGCTCAGACTGTGTTTCACATGTCTGTGCCACAGTGTTTTGTCTCTAGGTTTGATAGATCTTTGTAGAAAGTCTATCTGGCAAACAGCTAAATGGAAGATAGGACACAGTTTAAAGACCTCTGAGGACACTGAGGTTCTGGCATTTAGCCTGACAACTAGATTGGAGGATAAAATATAGCTTAAATGTACTGAACCTTTTGAGTAATAACCTACAGATGTTCTTATGGCACCTCCAACATTACAATAGCATAGTATCTTAACACAGTGTACATTAAATGATATGACGAACATCTAATGTATGTAGTTCATTATCTTTTTCATCTCTTTCTCAAAAAGGAAAGTGGTATGCACATTATCTCCTAATGTCTTGCAAGGTGTCACAAAATTTGGCTTTATTAATACTTAAAATCTTGTGCTACTAAAGTTTAAACGTTAAGAAGTCCCGTCTTATCTATTCTTCTACCAGCATTTTGGAGGGTGACTCCCCTTCATGCCTTGTTCCTTCCTGCCCCAGACAGGGCTATACAGACCTGAAGGTCTGTACCTGTATAACAGTAAAAGTAAAGGTCAAGGAGCAGAGATCTGCATTGCAGCTAAAGCTTTTAAGCATTCAAACATCACTCCATGCTACATGTTATAGTTTGTCACTGAAGCATCACAGTTCACTAAGCTGCTGGTCCTCTCCCAGGAAGAAAGGGGAGACAGGTGGCAGCGGCTCTCAGAGGCACAGCTGGGGTCTGTGGTCCTCCAGTGATGAGCTGGTGGCATGCTGCCCTCCTCAAGAGGCACCTGCTCTCCAGACTCAGAGACAGCTTGTGAGGCTGGCTACCAACAGACTGCCTGTGAGAAGCTAAAAGGAAATGTCTTCATAGACACATTCTAATTTCTGAATATTCCTCTTGCTACATTAGAAGAGCCAAAAGCAGAGCACACTCTTTTCTGCCTCTGTTGTGCGTTATTGTAAGACTTGCCGCTTCTCTTTGTTGGAAGGGTGTTGATCAGGGCCACTTGAACGTATTAAATCTTAACACAGATAATATCGCTGTAACCCAATCAAAAGAGCAAAGAAAAAATGTTCTGTTAAAGCATTAGTTTTAAACCACCATGCATTATAGAGGAAATGTTAGCCAGGATTCACAAGCGTTGCCTGAATTACCATGGTTTTCTGAATTTTTTGCTTTCTGTTCTTCATAATACACCCTATATAATTGCAGAGAGAACCAAAAAAGAATGCCAGAGACCTAAAAGTTGTTACTAGCAATCTTCAAAGAAGCAGGTGTTATTTTTTGCTAGCCAGGCAGTACAAACTGTGAAGAAACACCTTGATGGGGAACTCGCTGTCTCTTGTGTGTAGGAGATCCCAGAATACATGAAGGTGCTGTAGGTAGGTCCTGTGTCTCCAGCAGACAGTGGGAGATGGTGGAGCACACTGTTTTCTCCCACATTGTGCACAAAAGCCATGTGGACTCTTGGGGACAGTTGGCAGTAACTTCCCAAGCTCCTATAATCTGCTTTGGTGCGCTGGCTAGAGAGCTAAAAGGGACCCCTGGCTTAGTACTTTATTCTGCATTCAGTGCTGAAAACATAGACACAGGAGAGTAGAGAAGCCTTCTCAGAATATCCATTCTGGATCATGCTATCGTGGACAACTGCACCAACTAAACTCTCTCAGAAATGATAAAAGTCTATTTTAAAGCTTGTAAGGGGTTTTGCCCCCACTGCTGTGAGTAGAAAACACCAAACTACATACAACATGTAAACTGTCTAATGCAGAAGCTGAATATGGTAAGTTAAAACCGAAACCTGGGGGAGAGGCAGAGAAGACCACCTAGCGGTTGTAACATCCTGTTTTGGCTGTGGCTTCTGGATCCTGGAAATCACCCACTGCCTGCACCCTGGTTGCTTTCTGTGAATTTTCTCAGTTCCTACATATCTCTTGAGACGGCTCTAGAAGATTTTGACCCTTCTCCATCCCAAATTTTGCTTTGCAAAAGTTACCATTTACACTGCTTGCATCCCCCATGATCAGCTCAACAGTCCAAAATAAAATCTAGAAATAGCAATTGTTCTCAGGTTGTAGCTTAGCACAAACCTTCAGAATCCCCTCTCAGATCTGAGCAGAAGCAATATAAGGATAATGAGGGACAAGCTACAGGAAATTCTGCAATTTAGCCAAACCTGTGTGGGAATAATAAACAGAAAATAGGGGAACAATTATGTGTTTGGATGGTTTAAATACTTTCCAAAGAGGAAACTTTTTGGAAAAAATATAATTAACAGGGATGAAATATATTTAATCTATGCTGACTGAGCACTAACAGGAATTTGCTACATAGAAAAGTTTTGGAAAATTCCATTTTAACTTCAACCCAAAATAATTTTTTTTTTTTTTTAACGTTGGGATTACCAAAACCAAAATATCCATTATGTCCTCGCTTGTAACTTTCACAGATTCCTACTGGGAGATGGATCTTCTTCCCAGAATAAAAAGAATAAAAAGCTCGAAAACATTCACCCCAAATCACAGAGGAACCAAGAGTTAGTAGTGCAGTAAAAACTATTTAGGATACCTTTGCATAGTGTGTTTTTAGCCACTGGGTAAAAATAAACAGAAACACAACACCTCAGGCTTGTCCCTATATCTTCCAGCCCTCATCAGATATTTGGAAACAGTGTCCCACTCCTGACCAAGGTACGCATTGCTGAAGCCTTCCTTCCTCTGCAGTTTCTGACTTGGAGAGAACAATTTGGGAATTCCTCTCCCCCCAGAATAATCTGATGAATCTGAGAACAGCACAGCTTTAAAGGACAGTTTCTGTCATGACCAGTTCCAGTCAAGTGGTACTGGCCACAGCTGTGCCTGTGGACCACTACCTCGCTGCTGGAGGAGACTCAGCAAGAGTGAGCTGTTCAGAAGGGCACAGCCTAAGGATGGACCTAAATGAGACACTGTGAAACATGGAAGCTTCTTCAGGCAGTCTTAGAATCAGTCATCGTCTTCATATTTGGTTATTTTTCAGCAGTGTGAGTTGCTTTTTAAAATTTGAATT
The DNA here is from genome assembly GCA_018403395.1 of Gorsachius goisagi. Classification (NCBI taxonomy): domain Eukaryota; kingdom Metazoa; phylum Chordata; class Aves; order Pelecaniformes; family Ardeidae; genus Gorsachius; species Gorsachius goisagi. The sequence goes on along the minus strand of BOSO01031964.1, from coordinate 12,893 downwards.
CTCTGCAGACAAAATGTGCTTTTAATTGTTAACAAATATGTCAGCGGCTGTGATCTTCCCTGATAAGAGTTTAGCCTAGAGCATATTTTTATGTCCAAGTTATGGTCCCATGAGAACATAAGTTTATAGTGGATTCTGACAGATCTCTTTAAAGTCTATAACAGTGACACTATCTTTCAGGTGTTATTTATTAATTTGTATTAAAATATAATAAATATTACTGAAATAACAGGGATTTTTTAAAGCAAAATACTGTTTTGAAAGCTGTCTCAAATGTCAAACAGAATGCATTTTGCATTAGTTCTGTGTAAATTTTTATTGAATTCAAACTTTTAAATAAATCTTCCTACATCTAATGCCTCTTATCAAAGCATGAAAACCCATTATCTGATTATAAGAAGAATCTCAGAACTCACTGTCTTCAAATTTAATGGACTCCTGATGCTTTCTTCCCTGCCTAGACTGTTTTTAAGACATTTTACAGTATTTTATACATTATAAATGGATTCCATTCTTGGCTTAGTAATTCACCTAATGGACAATGGATACAAAAAACTCTGACTCTAGGGACATTAAATTGGTTCTAAACTCTGAAAATTACAGCTTTTACAAAAAGAAGAAAATACTAAAAACATGTCTAATGCAACACTGCATCTCATTTTCCACTACCTTCAGAATCTGTCTAAAAGCTCCTAAATTTCTTAATGACACAATATGTTAAAATTCCATTCCTTCATATTTAGATCTCTAAAACACCTTTTCTTTTTTACAGCCCTGAGGAGATCCACCAGCAAAAGGGAAAAAACATGCTTGGCATTTGAACAGCTGGGAACACAGAAAGCACTACATTGTACAAGATAAATGCTGTATTTTGTTTCTGACCGTGTCAAAGACAAGCACTTCAGAGAAAAGCAGGTACTCTCTTGTAATGAACAGCGTTCTGCATCTCACTTTGAGTAAGCCACGGTATGTAAAGATACGTAACGTATGACACATAACTGCATTGCACAGGAAAGCCCACTGTAGAGACCTTGAAAGTCTTTAATCTGAATCACAATTCCTTCCCCCAGATCCTCTGCTTTAGGAGTTCTCAGCAGCCAGCAACACAACAGATGTAGTACCATCTCTCTGTCCACTGCTCTCTTTCCCGCCCCTAACCAATGCTGTGAGATCTACTTTTTGACCTTACACAGCTTGACAGCAACAACAAGCCATAGAGAGAAGAGAAAAATCAGCTTTTACTTGCACCATTAATTTGTATTGCTGTAGAAAGGGGATGTGGGGCTGGAGGGATGTATGCCTTCCTAATTCCTGCTGCTAACCTGTCACTTCCTGAAGCAAGCGTGTTTATGACATTACCGTAGTAAAAAAATATATTAAAAAGACACACAGAGAAGGGGAATTCTTTCAAGTTAGGAAAAAAAAAAATAAAAATCTTCAAATGTCTATTACCAGGGAGTTTGTCAGCTTTAGAGCAATTTTTTTTTTTTACAGGTATTGCTCTTTAATGATCTTCTATGAGCACGCGTGAGTGTGTGTGTGTGTGTGTGTGTGTATACACAAGATACATATGACTTGTATTTCCACTTACACTACCACTTTTATTCTGATAATACAAAAAAAAATTATACAGAAGTAAATGTATAACCTATTCCACACCATTCATTATGACATTTATCATTCATATATCTTCTCTCATACAGTAAACACTTCATCTGACATTACAGTCCACAACTCACACAGGTTGGTCAGGATCTAGGGGTTCTTTCAGTTCAACCTTCTCCTCAGAATGGTGTCAGCACTGAATTTAGACAACATTGCTTAGGGCTTTGTCCAGTCATATACCCAAACCTCCAAGGACTGAGATTTTAGAAACTCCCTGTGCAACTTGCTCCAGTGTTTGATTAATTCCATAAATCCATTTACAACCAGAAATGTTTAATCTTTTCCTAGGTCAAGGTTGGTATGGATCTAAGCACATCAGTTGCCTTTCCTCTGTTTTTTTCTGCTGCATTTTTGTGAAATCGATAAAGATTGCCAAACACTGTATTCTAGGTTAGTGATAAGGAAACCTAAGCAGATTGTAAGAGCAATATTCTCAAAGCTTACTGCCAGAAACTGAAGCTAGGTTTCCCAGGTTTGTGTTCCTCTATCTGTAAACCTTAACATGAATAAAGATTTCTTTCCCAAATAGTTTATGAAAAAACAAATTTAAGCCCACAGCCATTACTTTTTTCTGATATACACATCTATGACTCAAGCATTAAGTCTTGGGTTCAACAACATCCATGTTAAATTTTAGCTTTGCAGTTTGTAGTTATAAATTGCAGTTATCAGACTGTTTTCTTAGCACAGTGGAAACATTTCAAAGGAATGATCACACCCCAACTTTCCACAGTAGATAATTAGTGTTGCAAAATGCATAAGGTACATAAGAGTATACAAGATAGGAAAAACAACACACTGGGACACCTCCTAAAAAAATCCAATCCAAACTGAACACTGCATTGCCACTACCTTCTGTAAAAATACTCCAAGAAAAAAGAACTGTAAAGAATTGCATGTAGGTTCCACATATGGCTTTATCATTTGAGCACTGAAAAATACTCTGCTCCAGGAGTACATGGGGAAAATGGAAGGAGAAAAGGAGAGGAAGATGGGGAAAAAAGAGAAAGGGAAGGAGGGAGGGAGGGAAGGAGGGAAAGAAGGCAGGAAAGGAAGGCAGGAAGGCAGGAAGGAAGGAAGGAAGGAAGGAAAATAAAGAGTGAAAGAAGACAGAGAGAAAGAAAGAGAAAGAAAGAGAAAGAGAGAAAGAGGAAGAAAGAAAGAGAAAGAAGGACAGGGAAAGAGAGCAAGCAAAAGCAACTAACAGAAGAGATAAAGACTTTATTTTGTCTTAGAGTCTTCACTGAGAAGAGATATGCTCCTCCTAAATCAAAAATGTCTTCTCCCCTTTTACTTTTTGCTTTCAAATATGCCATGCTAACTGTGATAGCCTTCAAACATTCACTCATAAGTGTTTGCAGTTTTTAATTTCAATTTCATGAGGTCATTTTCATTGACCTCTTTACTATTGACCTGTTATTTTATTGGATTTACTGACCTCTGTTGCCTTACAGAATTTCTCTCCTCTTTGCTCCCATATTACCCAAGCTGTTGAAATTCAGTCTCAATTCCAGTTATTGGATACATAAAGTTATTTCGGTTGCATTGCTGTTATTTCTAGCTGAATTGTCTTTTTTTCTGTATGCCTTCCCCAGCTCATAGTTTAAGCCTTTTTAATATTCATTACAGCAGTCTCTTTCTTTCTGGTTATGGTAGAGACTATTCCTTATATTATAGGTACTTCCAAAGACTCTCTTGCTCCTAATAAACTCAAATTTCTCTTATCCGAGCAATTTTCTTAAGCATGCACAGTCACTTTCTAATTCACCTGGTGTCCCCATGCCAGAGATCAGCATCTCTACTATCAGCATTGAGTTTGTCAAGTCAGGTGGACTTTGAGCTCTTTTGCAGGGGAAGACCAATGATCTACTGGTTTGTCTGTTTCCTTAGCTTCCCTAGAATTTCAGGCTATCAGTGTTGGATCATTGCAGGATTCAAGAACCCAGTCAACACTGTCTTCTAGATTTTCCTCAGCAGTAGGTTTGCAATGATAAAACATTACAACATGGTTAAGGCTGGTTAAAAACAGTACTTTGCTTTGCATAGATGAGAGAAAGCAGCTCACATAGATTCTGCTTCAAGTTTTCCTTTTACAAATAATTATTTTATTTGCTTTTCCCCAACTTCCCCAATGCAAATACAAAAGGTATCACTGCCAATAAGTTTCTCACAGATTTATAGTTTGTAATTTTTTTGTGCAAGGCCCAGTTACAGTCAGTGAACCTTTACACTGGTGCACACATCTGAGATGGTCTCATTTCAAAAATACAAAGTTCAATTAATGGAATATATATATATTTAACTATTATTTTGATAAAGAATTTTAGCTTATTTGGAACATTATAACAATTTGCAGAGTTTAAATACAATCTACAATACAGTATTAGGGGAAATAAAATTCTGCATGAAGTATGGATATAAAAATATTATGGAGAATGTAGCTGAACTATAGAACAACCAAAATCCAGCAACAAGTTGAAGGACATACAAAGAATTTCTCTCAATAGGTTGGCAGTTCCTGAGTTATGTTTTCAGCTATTTCATCGTAACTAGTTGTCCCACTTTGAAAGTTTCTTTCATTTTCAGGTCCAACAAAAGCCTTAGAAGTGTTACCTATTTTAACTATAGGAAACATCCTATACCCAACCATCAGAATCAAGAGAACTTTTTAAGCTTGTAGATGGATTCTGAATAGCAAACTGATTTTCTTGACCCTTATCCATCTGTCTTTCTGCCTCTTCATGGCAAAACTGTCATGTTTTGGAAGATTCAATGTTTAGCAGATGAAGAGTAATTTGTAAAGATTAGCTAAGAAATGAAATAGTGCCAAATCTTGCCAAGATTAAAGAATTCTAGTGGTATAAAAAAGCTGTATGCTTTTCAGCAAATCTGCACATTTCAGGACATACTTGGATTGATTATCTGGAATCAGATCAAATTTGTAATTTTCTAATTTGTTTCTTAGATCTTTTTTAAATAGAGAAAACTCCGGTGATATCATGGCAAACTTTCCAGACTGCAGGGAATTCAGATTACAGAGGAAGTAGGAGGGAGGAAAAATTGTTGCAGGTTAGTCAACATAATCTATAGGTGATAGCACAGGACTGCAAGTTAGGCCTCCTACATTATGTTCTTGGCTTTTCCGTTGATCTCAAGTTAACTACTAAATTACACATTTTCAAATATAGGCATGTAATTTACAGCCAAAGATTACGAGCTTATGTGTTTGCATACAGTAATCAAGTCATTGCATATATCAGTATCCCTTTATAAGCTCCTTTCAAACTAAGAATAAGAAAATATGTTACTCTTAAGGAAATGCATACATTTTTACTGGCACAATTTCTGAGTCAAGATTTTAAAGATTTTCAGCTGAAAAATGGGTATTATAATGACACCTAACACAACCTAGCTACCTGACAAGAACATTGTAGGCCTTAATGGATGACTGTCCACAAAATACTTGGAAATTTTTAGTTGAGGGTTGGCTGTCGTAGAACAAGGTGCTTGAATAATAGTCTAATTTACACAGTTACAAATAAACAACCAGTAGAGAAAAGTAGAATAAAAATCCGATAATTTAAAACACTTTCTTAAAATAGTCACTACTCTGGGAAAGGATAAATACAGTATTCAGCAAGAAACCTGAAGCATTAGGGCTCACAAGGTCCTATTGCCAAAGACATCTGAAAGAAAAAAAAGATACAAAATATGTTTTATTATCTTCAAAACATGAAACCGTGCATGACTTCCTTATGCATTTTTTAGTTTGCTTCGGAAAGCACACTGCGGATATTGGAAAGGAAACTTCATTTTTTAAATTTGTTTTTTGAAGGAGAGTAGTCAAAGCTTCAGAACCAGAAAGAAACTGGTAATGCTCAGTTCCATTGTGTGAAAACATATTGAGATTCGTTATCTTCATCTTGACATTTGAAGACCCAGCATGTCCATTTTTTAAGAATGTGCAATGCACTAGCATCAGAAAATGTGGAGACACAGGTTCTTAGGAGACTGGGGGCTTGGAAGAGAAATCTCAAGGGATGCATTGGCTTCATGAGCAGCCACAGGAATATGACAAAACACATACCTCATTTTTGTTTAAAATACAGGACATTGCTACTATCGGCATCCCATAAAGGGACTGTGGCATAATTACAGATTAGATCTAGTGTTTTAAGTATTTTCCTTGCCCCTTCCCTGTGAGGCAGAATATGATGCTTTGGCAAATGCAATGTGTATCAGAACACAGTGCAACAAAAAGATAGAAAAGCCTGCTCTAAACATAAAACAAGGACAGTTTCCCTTAAAGCAGCCTCCTGGATATCATTCTGGATATCAAGCCTAAAATGTATCGTGGAATAGGTGTAGTTAATTTCACAGGTAGAGAGGGGATGAAGTTCAAGAAGTGGAATAAAAGTTTACTGAAATTTCTATCCAAAAAAAGTACTATGCAGCAAAATCTATGTATCCTGAAGAAACCACACATGTATTAGCCTATGGTCAAACTGGTATAATTATTTACTGGTGAAGAGGTTGAGAAAAATCCCACTTTTGAAAATCTTCTTGCCTCTACTGTGCACTTCCACCTCTTCTTTGTTTTCTGTCCTCCTGTGTATTTATCCTTGTGATGTGCTTCTAACATTGCAGAAGGTTTCCCAGCTATGGCTGGTGTGGAACAGAACAGATAGCTGCCTTGCTGACACCTCTTCTATGGTGAGTGGTTACTTTTAAGTGGGAGAGAAAGCACCCACGTGCACATTGGATCTCAAGCATAAGAGGCAGGAATGACAGAGACTCCATCATTGCTTAATCCTTCAAAAACAGTCACTTTGGAACTTTGTTTTGGTGAAGAGAACTAGAATGAGAGCAGAAAGCTATATATTTTCTTAATAGGAACTAGAATGAAAGTGATATTTTTGACAGAACTGGAACTAAAAAGTCAATTTGTGTAAACAATGAGAATTTTAAAAAAACCCTACTATTCGGTACAACCGATTTTGACTGAATTTTTTTGTTATACAAACTCAAAAAATGAAATCCCACGGATTTTATGTACATGCATATATATAAAAAAACTCCTTTCTTTATCCTAACAGTAAATTTCCATATTCATATTTTTTTAATAAGTATGCATGTATCTATTGGAAATCAGGTCTGAAAATGAAAATGTAGAATTTAAGTCATGTTTTCTTTAAGAAAGTAACAACTGTGCACATGGAATAGAGTAAGAATTTATGACAATTCACTATCATGGATATAAAATAATATTTCTTTACTTAGCTTCACCATTAATCGATTGAACACTTGTGTAGGTGGATGCAAACTTCATTTTAATGGATGAAGGAGGAACACAACCCACTTAGTATGTTCAATTCCAGTTACAGAACTAGGGCACTGAGAAACAGTGAAAAACAAGCAAGTGGGAGATTATGGGGACTTGTGGTTACTTTTGTCATCAGAGGAGGTCTGATGTACTGACAAAAATTGTACCACACAGTGCAAAGGGCAGAGACATTAACATGTTAAAAGAAGGGAAGACAGATGGACAGACAGACTGACTGACTATAGAGGAGCTGGAAAAGATACAAGCAAGAAAAATGGCCTGGCAGAAAGGAAGTTTAAATCAATTGGGAAAAGAGACAGTCAAGAGGAGATGCGGCAGCAGTATATAGATTCATGAATAAAACTGAAAATGGTGTTACTTAAAACTGTAATTCCTTGGTTTTCCTGTGGTGTAAAATCTGTGGGGTTCCTGTAAGATCAGCAAGAGGCAGCCTAAATCTGAGACAAGGAAATACTTTATCACATGAAATGTAACTAATTTGTGAAACTTATTGTCATAAAATGGAGATGCCAAAGATTTTAAGGATGCAAATACAATTGGAAGAAAAAAATACATCTAGGTAGATTAAACACATAGACCCAACCAAGTCAGTCAACAATGTCATTGTTCTGTTCTTACGTATTTCCCAAAATATCTGCTAGTCACCATTGCCGACATAGGATACTGGGCTAGATGGAACTATTACCACCAAGTATGTCTGGGTTGGAATCCTTAGTTACTCAGCAACTTAAGGTGTGCTTGCTAAATAAATGGTGACTGAGGGCAGACTACAAAAGTGTCTGACAACCACAGAGGAGGCCACAACACTTGCAGTCTCCTGTGTGCGTTTTTTTCCACAGAACAAAGTGGTACAACAAGGTTGGGTGTTTCTTTTGTTTTTCATGGTTGTTAATAAAATGTATAAAATATGTATTCACAACTAAATCAGTTTGTAGTTTAGGAGTGTCACTCTAGCTGAGGAGCATGACATTATTGGGAAGGCAAAGTTCCAATTTAGTAGGCAGTAAAGACCTGAAGAGGGAAATAACAAGAGCTAGAGAAGGAACATTATTTGTCAAATGTGTCCACTTGCTTAGAAAGTCAGAGAAAAAGGCTTAAGAAGGAAAAAGCAAACTTTGAATTAGGATTTTGTTCTTCTAAGTAATTAAAATAGGAAAATGCATGTATGACTGGGGTAAGAATCCAATTGAAAATGAACTGTCAACACAGAGAGCTTGTTTGCCCAAGGTGTTTTACCTTGCCTTGTTTCCATTCCATCAGAGAAAAGGCTGAAAGAAAACTGGCAGTTTGGTTTGGTTCACTGGAAACAGCCAAGTGGATGGCATAATTGCCATTATCTCAATCAATTTGCAGGCAAATAAACATAATAAGCAGTGTATCAGCAAGCTGGAACCTAAATATGGCACAGATACTCCTACGTATGCCTAATTAAAGAAAAATTCTTAGGTATTTTCTATTTCTGTTTTCTGCAGAGATCTAATGACCCTTTCATTCATTAAAAAAAATTAGACTTTCCTTCAATCTACAGAATATGCCATGCATTTTTATATTGCTGAACAGATTTCATAACAACGTAAGTGGGATATTCCCAGCAGAACCTGTGTTTCTGTCAAGGATGCAGCCACAGTTATGCAAAACTACCCAGGCAGCAAATACAGAAAAGTTTGTGACTGGCACAGATGAAAAAGGTCATCTAATATTTGGACTAGCCATCAGACTACAGATTAAATAGTTAAAGACACTAGGAGGTTTCTCTCCCACTTCATACCGAGGGAGGCACTAGCAGGTTTATCAACTACTGACTAGAAACCACCAGCAAGTCATGTTCTACCACGTGGCTTCTGAGGACTTGCGCATGATATGCACAGTATGGTCAAGTCATGGAGGCTCTGATTGCGTGGTGAAAAAGCTTTCCTCTTTTTCCACTGACTTTCTGATAGCCTGTGCTCTTCATTGGACTTAAGACCCTAACATCCATCTCAGCTTTGCCTTCATCTTTCCTTCTCTCTGCTACAATTAATTTGGCCTGTTCCTTCATCAAAGAACAACCAGTCCTCCTCCCCATAATGTTCAGCTCACATCTCAGACTTTCCTTCTAACTCATTCAGTCAGGCCTTGTAATCTTTCTTCATTTCTCTTGCTTTATCTCTTCATATTTCCATATTACATTTTACGTGGAGCCTCTTACAGCTTCTGCAGCCCATCTTTCCACCTCTCAGTTGCATATACATCTTTAAAGCACAGAGGCAGTTTTCAAGCAGAAACTTATTCTTTGTCCTCTTCTCCAGGCTTTGAATCAAGCATTCAGCTCAAATTTTTCATGACAGTTCTCTCACAGTGATAGCTCATAGAGAGGCACCAGAGTATGAATAATTTCTACTGCTACGTACCTTAGTGTTCAGACAAATCAGAGATTTTCTGGGTGGACCCACTGATGACACATTTGAAACATCCTGATACAGAAAGGTGGAGGAAAAATAATAGCAGTTGTTACAGATCACAAGGAGGATGGAGGAGTCAGAACAAAAAGAGGATTTATAGAGAATAAATAGGTGAAATTTAAAAAGTGACAGAGCTCATAATATTCTTCTAAAACAAATCAAATCCCATGCATCATTAATTTTTCACTATTTGTGGTTAAATGCTGTTGTCAGTGATTTCACAGGCAAAGCTAGGAATGCCAAGAGCACGTTTGACCATTGCAGAAGTTGGTGTCACATTTCGTCTACAGCCTGCCACACGTGGTATCTGCCAATGCAAAAGAACCCATCCTTTTACAGGTTTAGAGGGGAAATATCAATCAGGAGAATGTACCTCTCAGTCAGATATTTTGTCTGACTTTTTCAAACACTGTAGAGCCACTAGCCATTTTATCTTGCTATCGAGTGGCAGTCCCACCCAGGCGAGATGGCCATCTGAGTGCAGAGGCATGGAAGGCTGGGCTGCACCGTGTCCTGCTCTCACAGGACTCCTGGGCAGAGGATGCCTCAGGTAAAACAGTTTGGATCCTCCTGCTGCTGCTGGACTGCATTTAGCACAATGCTAGCGATTCCACACGGGAACCAAGGCAGACTAACAGGGATCAGATGAAGGTCAGTACACTTATCAGCTAGCAATTCAAAAAGCATCGGGGGGGTGGGGGGTGAATTGCTCTCCCTATGGATAAAGATGTCCTTGAAAAACATCCATGTGATACTTTTACCAGCCTGGCTGCTGAATCTGCACCTGAGATTAATTATGCAAAAAGATGGATATGGAAAAAATTATATCTGAGAAATACTGAAGAAATAAAAGCTGTTCTTGTAGAGAACAAGAAGAGTATAGCTGGAAAAAAGACCACCTTCGATACTCAGAGCTAAGGACTTTCCTCACATCAGCTTCTTCTGCAGTCTCTAAAATTCATTCTGTTGTATTTGTCTTAGCAATTTGTGTTTAATAAAGCTAAAGATTGCTATCTCCACCTTTATAAAAATGAATAGTCCTATGTTTCTCTGTGTCCCATAGCCTAGCAATGAGCTTTGCGCAACTAACAGTTCAGGATGTGTGTGTGTCCAAACTTGACATTTTACCTGTATTTTTTCAGATTTTCTTTCTTTAGAATCTTTTCCATGTATTTATTTATATTTAATACTTCTTGAGATCATGTATGGGGACTTCTGAAGTCATTACTAGAGACCAAATAATTGTATCACACTACAACATCTATCGTTAAGGGTTGTAAGATCAGAGTCTATGACAATAACGTCTTACTGGAGGGTCATAAGGCATGGATGGACAACTGATGGAGAGGGGGCTGAGGTGAAGAGCTCTGAAGCTTTACCTTGCAGCAGGTAGCAGACTGCTTGGATATCGTTACTGGAATCAGTGCATGCTACTCACATTTTTGTTTTGGTGTTCAGCATTAGAAACTGTTGGATTGGAAAGTTTGTTGCAATCAAGGAATCAATGTCCCTGCACTTTTTATAAAGCTTCTCTCACCAGGATAGAGAAGCACTCTATAGTAGATGGAGAACAAAGAGATAGGTTTGCATATTACGGCTAGTAGGTGTGTGGAGTTGTCAAGTTTTGTATTTGAAAACAATGAAAATGCAATGTAATCAAAAATTCCAAGGGGAAAAGTAATGCAGGATGAAACCGCTACTTCCTTTCAGATTTTATTTATACAGCCAAAGTGAGTGGAATACACGTACAAAACTGCTCTTGTCTGAAAAGTAACATCAGCTGTTAATGTCCATCTACACATATCCAACTTAATTCTCAGAAGTGCTGGCCACTGACTTGAAGTGCTTCTCACACACTAAATTCTCCAAAAATAAACCTTCATGATGTTTTTATAAATTAATTTAATTAACCTGAGCTCTGTAAATGAATGTCCAAATGAATACATGTTAAACACAGATAACAAAATTCACAAAAAATATTAGTTCTAAGAATTTTTACCAAATGTTAGAAAACAATAGGAAAAAATATGCACTTTTTTAGGTTCCCATATCCCAAATGATTCTTTCTCAGACACACTGTGTTTGAAAGCATTGGCAGCTGTTATATATCTCATTCAGGAGAGAAGGGACATAGAAAGTTATATTGGAATAGTAGGTGATCCTAACAGCTGCTGTACAGGCTTTGATATGCTTTGCTCTATAAGACAGCCACCACACTCCTTCCAGTTCCTCCTTAAGTTGCAGCTGGTTGTGTATGTTGTGATACACGATTTCCATTTCCTGGGAAGATTTCTTTGCCTAAGCATCTCAAATACTTTGGTGTATCTTGACTGTAGCTGCCTCTTTAAGAAGACAGGCCCCTTGAGGAGGCCTCAGATTTCAAAGGTTACCGAAAATCTAAACGGTCGTTTAAAATTTCAAACCTGAATTACTTTTCTAAAAGGATTTGAATATAAGGTTGTGATCATTCCTACTGGACAAATTCATTTGAACAGATATTTACAAGAAATTCTGAGGAGGGTTCTGTTCAGATTTGTAGCAAGTCCATTGAAAAATTAGAATGAGAGTAGTTTCAAAACTTTTCTGTTGATGACCAGATTTTGGTATCTTTATCTTACACAAATTAATGCAGGTAGTCTTGAAGTTGTTCATGTTCATTTGTAATTCTTCTAGTTAGAGGCAGTAAAGACCCTTCCAAAAGAAACGTTATACATAAAGATTATTCAGCTTGAGACAAGCAACAAGCCTAGAGACTGTAGAAATAACAGGTTTGTGACCAAAAAAGTGTTGAAACAACATGTCATTTTAACACTTTCTCTATCTTGAACCTGCTATTTTCTCACTTTATAGGTCATTCATAAAACACATGATTTATCAGGCTGAGTTATGTCATCTTTCCTCACTTTTACTTCTCTAAACATCAATTTCAAAATAAGCTAAATGACAACCTTTTTTCACTGCTAATAAGTTTTTTCTTTTCAAACCTAAAAAAATCTCTACGAGTTATTTCAGAGTTATTAATTGGTATAGCATTATTGGGTAAACCAAAAATCAGAACTAATCATTGGTCTTTATAAAGGAAAGTAATAAATATTAAATCTAAACTCCTATATTGCTTCTTTTCTCTGCCCACTTTTTTGTCTCAATAGTAACATCTGTCAATGGATTCCACAAGATGATTATTCATGCAAAAGAATATTTATGTTGACTTTTTGAGTTTGAAAAAAATTATGCTAATATTATGACATTACCATATTTTTATAGATAATTATTTGTATTTGTCTTAATTCAATTCCATCCCACATATATTCAGTTAGACATTGTTGGTTTTATTCTTTTCTGTTCAGTTATTTCCCTCATCCATCACTGCACATAACAAAGATAATTTAATAAAATTTTCCTTGATCATAGAAGTTCATCATAGAAGGTTTCAGGTTGGAAGG
>BOSO01031959.1:0-23528 GCA_018403395.1 Gorsachius goisagi | reverse complement strand
ACAGTACTCCAGGTGGGGTCTCACCAGGGCAGAGTAGAGGGGGAGGAGAACCTCCCTCGACCTGCTGGCCACACTCCTCTTAATGCACCCCAGGATACCATTGGCCTTCTTGGCAACAAGGGCACACTGCTGGCTCATGGTGAGCTTGTCGTCCACCAGGACTCCCAGGTCCCTCTCAGTAGAGCTGCTTTCCAGCAGGTCAGCCCCCAGCCTGTACTGGTGCACGGCATGGCAGGCAAGATCTCTGTCCTAGTCCCTGTTCTGGTGCCTGTCCCACTGACTTCTCCAGCAACTCCTTAAAGAGCCCATGGAGATTTCCTACCTACAGGCTCCAGCATCCGCCATATGGTGGCTTCCTAAATGCCTGTCTCCCCTTTCATGGCCAGGGAAAGTTTGCACTGGGACCGCTAATGAATAATGCTCCAGCTTTTGGACCGTCTTACACCACATGGGCAGGTAAGCTGATTGTGCCATGTTTCCCTGGACCACCAGTTTTTCAGCCTCACTACTGAAGGCAAACCAGTCATAAGGTGGAGCAGTCATTTGCCCAGAGCTCAGCTTCGCTGTTCGTGGCTGTGATAACAGCAAATACACTTCTCTCTGACTACTGCGTCATGTTCCTTTTTCACTTCTTGAAACTACTTAATTCTATCCTTTCTAGCCACACTACAGGGGAAAAAAAAAAGGCTTTTAGAATAGCCAGGGGAGCTCTCCCAGTGCAAATACTCGCATGAATATTTATTCATGGTAGGATTTGCTCTGCTTTTGCTTTTCTGTGAACATTTCTGTGAATAAATTCTTACTCTTCTAGATCTTTGTGAATTAGCAAAAAGCTGAGTAAATCAATGGATTTTATTTGCAAGAATGTTTGTGAATCCCCCCCTTCACTTTTTTTCCCCCTTTAATTTTGTCTCTTCACCCCATATTCAAAATGAAAGGAATGAATATGCTTTTTTACCTCTTGCACACACACGTATCAGCAATTGATTAAGGATGGGACAGGCCAGAGTCAAAAAATCTTGGACAGCTGCAGGTATAATTTGCTACTAATAAGGAGGTGAAGGAACATCCAGCAACATTTATTCTCCAAGGATGCCATCCGGCAACTGCCAATCACTTCTGCAAGGATTTGAGTGCTCACAAGCCCACTGAACTCAGGTGGGCTGAAGGGTTCCCAGGTGTGTTCAGCAGCTTGCAGAATCAATCCTTCACCGTACGGCTGCACGAGCGGAGCTCGGTTCTCAGCAGCAGCCACAGGGGAGACTGCGCTATCAAACCATCCTCGCTGAATAAAATCTGGGTTAAGTCTTTAGCCTTCTGCGGACGTTACGCTGCAATGTCCTTACACAGGGAACCGGCTTTAGGCTAAGAAGAGCACACCGAGCACCTAATCTAGGCACGTGGAAAACCAGGAGCTTTTCTTCACAGTCTTCCTCTCTGCTTATTAGGAGGCTCCACATGCTTGGTGCTGTGGCCAGGTCTCCCAGAGCTGGCAAGCACGCTGCAAGCTTTCTGTTAATAAAGCTCCTGCTGCAAATCTGAGTCCTCAGATCCCGTTTGCAATCTCCCAAAAGGGTTTTTGCACTTTCCCTTGGCCCAACCAACGTGTATTCCATCTGATACCGCATCTCCCAGTGTTACTTCCTGGAGACCTAGGTTTTCCTGGCTCCCTTTTTGCCCCTTCCAGCCCGTATCATGCTTTTCGTTACTGCTGTCCCCTCGGATGCCCTTGAACCCTCAGAAGATTTTTTATTTATTATTGCCTCCCTAATCCACAGCTCTTTTCACCTCCCTGTAAATGTGGTCTTAAATATCTCCCTGTGTGCCCGAAAGCCCCTGACTGTGGTTTCCAGGTTTCTGATCAGCATATTTTCTCTCAGTTTCTCTGTAATGGCTAAAGAAACAAAATTCATGCCCAACTCCTCTTTCTCCCACCTTCAACTCTTCTCCCTCTGCCCCCTGACCTGCAGGGAAGTTTTAAGAACTTGAAAACTGTGTTGGTGCTGTATTTTCAGTATCACATTCACTATTACTTCAGGAGAACACTAATACAACTTGAGATTTTAAAACATTTAGACTTGATCTGTTTAATCACTGTTTGCCAGCAGAGCCTTTTAGATTCGGACTATCCCTTCCAAGGTGTATTCCCTGGAACACTCTCTAGCAATATTAAGAGGGCTCAAATGTCATTCTCTGAGAAAGTAATGTCCTTGATAGATTGTTTTACTTGATCTTTTAGAACAACTGTCCTTCCTAAAAAAAAGTGCTTATTCACACCCTTGATGGTTTTAAAAACTGAACCCTGTTTGTTAGCCACAGGGCAGGTACGCTGCAGGCACCAGCAAAACAATAAATACCTTGTATTTCCTGGCCAGCGGCTCTTAAGTCTGACTTGACATGATGAGCAGCAGGGTCTAAGCGGCAAGTCATATCTCCTAAATTTGGTGTGGCTAGGCAAACAGCTAACATTGTTGCTACCTTTAGGTGTCTTTAATTGATTCCTCAGTGTTAAGTGCTGTCTTCCATCGGATCCCTAGAGGGCAGGGATGGTTTTCATCTCACCTGGATGCCCCTGAGAGAGGGCGTGTACCAGCCCAGGCCAAATTCAGCATGACAATCCACAAAAACCATCCAACAAAAAATATCTTGTTTGTGGCATCAAGGTAGCACAGGTTTCTCACCATAAACTCCCCTATTTTCATATTCTTAAATGGGATTTCAAGGTGAAATGCCACCCTCTGCTCATGTCAGCACTCCTGATCAGCATGTGAGCACCACAGGCTGGGTCTTAACTGCTGATTATAGGCTAGGATTGAGGCTGGGTATTAGCTATGTGAAGTGACACCCAAGTAGCAATGAGAAAAATATTCATCTGAATTCTATGAATATTTGTGGCGTGTCATATTCCCTGACACGCAGGGAACAGCTCAATGAGCTTATATTGCAGCCATCTGAGCTCAGGAATGCTGTAATGGGCTACAGCATGATGTCACTGACACTGCCTTGATCGTACCGGAGAAATACTACTCTGTCGGCCAGAGACATAAAAGCGACGCGGAGAAATGCTGCTTGATCTTGCCTACCTCCGTTTTAGGGTGCTAGGGTGCTAACAGCTTTCCTGAAGTTCTCCGTTCTGAAATCAATTTGAAATCCATTTTGCAATAAACTTTTCAGTGGTAATTCCTAATGTTTCGAGTAATACACATTGACAGCAGATGCTGCTGCTTACTATTTCTATAATTATGATAAAAATTCATATTTAAAAAAAGTATCTGGTCTCTTCTTGCTTGTTAAAAGATCAAATGCAGATAAATAGTATTTAGGAACCTCCCATAAATTTTAGAAACCACGCACATATTTTGCAAAAATTGAGCCCCTCAGATTATCTGCCAATGATCCTTTCTCTTTCCTCTTTCCCTCCTTCCATCTCCTGTGATCCCTCCCGTGCCTGCTTTCTGCTACCAGTTCAGGCAGGGCAGGAATGCCCAATAAAATACTTTTATGCAGTTTGAAGTGATATGCCATTAAAGGGTTCGCAGTATCTGCACATTTTCAGCTTCTGAGACCTAAATCCTGCTAGTAAGTCTTGGATCTCATTGCTGTGAGTGTTTTTTAACCCCCAAGTATAAAGGGTAATTTTTTTTTTCTTTATTACTACAAACACAAAGAAAACAGTATAAAATCCTCAAGGAGCAGCTGCTCTGCAAGGATGTTATGAGTGTCCATGGTACTGTTGCAGCACGAGCATCTGTCACTCAAGAAAATGTCATCTTGCCCAACCAAATCCATTGTGCAACTGGAGTGGAGAAAGCACTTGTTTAGAAAGGTTTATGGGCCAACGTCTGTTTGAATGAGTAACATCTGGGCTAAGGTGGGCAGGATGCACATTCTTGTTCAACCAAGCCAATGCATCTTAATGACAAAGAGTGTGCTTTAATTGAAAGGAAAACCCCAACCAAAATCTTGAAACAAATGTCACCACTTCCACATTTTAAAATCCCATCATTTCCTAAGTTTCAGCTGGAAAGAAATCCAGTTTTCACAAAAATACATCCACAATCTTTAGGGACCATGGTTTATTGTTCGTAGTATAACCAGAGCAGACATTTCAGATGAATATTGTGTTGTTTTTCTTGGGCTTGTTAATCAAATCACCTCTTCAGGAAAAAAATCCTGCCTATTAAAAATAGTATTTTGCACAGAACTGGGAAGTGAATACCGCTTTCATTTGTGTGGACACAAACGTCTTGGATTCAGAAATTACTGATGATATCAAGTTATAATATGTACATAACTGTCAGAATATAAAGAATAAATATTATTAGATCATGTTAAAATCATGGGTGTTAGAGAATGAAATTTTTTAAACAATTTTTTAATGGCTGGAGAAAATCTTACCTGTGCAAGCTTAATACTGGTACAAACCTACTGATTTTACCATTGTCAATCAAGTTCTACGTCCTTAAGTAGGACTAATCGGCACTAATTAGGGAAGTTTCTTATTTTACTTCCACATTTAAAGATTACCTTTTCAATCCTTATTATAAGTACAGCAGTTGCTTTGTTAACATGTGCCACCGTAGGTTAAAAAGTACTCAGCAGAGTGATTTGTCTGTTTCATATTTTGGCTTTGTTGTTGAAAATTTTTCATTTGCTTTTGCTTTGAAGTGCAGAGCAGCACCCTTTCACTCACCCACCTTTTTTGAAGGCAAAATGTAAATCACAAGAATTTATTTTCTTTGCTAACAAACATTTCTTCCTGGGGATTTTTATCACCTTTAGATATAACTTTTTTTAAAGATACAAATTAAATCAGACTGTTATGAGATTTCCCAGAGGAATTTTGACTTCATTTACAGAGACACTGCTACACTTGTCTCCATTTTTTCACATAATTAACAGAAAAATTGAAAATAGGGATAAGACCGATTGCTAAATCACTAGCTGATGATCTAGTGCACCAGTGGATGCTTTTGTACTTGAAGATGTCTCGAGGTGGCATATATATACACATGTATATATGTATGTCTCTCTCCACACACCACATGCACAGATATAGAACCCTTTTGCCCCAAGAAATCTTTTACTTTAAAATAAAACCCACAGTTTCTTTGCCACCAAAAGTTTTTTGCAATTCCACACGGAAGATTATGAGGTACTTTCTCTGCAGAGCTCTGATCAGCAGATTTGATATATGGATTTAGATCAATTTTTTCTTATGGCAAATCTATATGTTATTCTACTTCTTCATTTGGTACTATTTGCTGAGTGGCTGTTACTTGGGAGCAAAGGTCAGTATCTTGTTGTTGGAGCAGCCGAGTAATCTTTTACTCCTCATAAGGGTAGTCAGAGATATTAAATCACAGTTGACGTACCTGAAGCACAGCAACTTCATCCATATTTTATCTGCTGTAAATTTAATACCACAGCACTTTTTAGGGTGATGTATTTATTAACTGGCTGGGGATGAGCAGTACAGAAATTCAGTTTGTTCAGGAAAATAAAATGAAGACACTCTGACAAGTTTATGAAGTAAGCACAATAGCTATTTATTACTTTTTAAACACGCAGTGCACCTAAATGTTTTTAGCAGTGTTTGCCCAAATAAATGAATAAAGCTTCCCAAATCATCTCTGTTTATTTTTCTTTTGAATTTTAATAAAGTTTTTGCTTTATTTTAAAAAGCACATCCTAGCTTCCTTCAGAATAAAATGCATTCTTTATGGAAATAAACATAGCTAAGTGTTCAGATAAGCTGGAGAGGGGCATTATGGGAAGAGAAACAAATCATTCACAACCCTGCTGTATATTAATCCCATCTTTTCCATTTTTGGTTCTAATTTATTTTGTTCTTTACATTCTACCACCACCAAAATAAATGAAGGCATGAATACAATAACTTCTTAAATGCAAGTACCCGCCTTCGACTGGCTTCTATTGCATTTGAATAGCACTTATTATTTTTACTCAGTGTTATTCTTTGCATTTCTCATAGTAAATAATTCACACAGCTTTTTCTTTCCTTGTAACCAAGATATGCTTATGTTTTCATGCAACTGAAAAAAAATATCTTTCTAGATCTCTTCATCCTTCATTAGCTGTGACTTCTATCTCTTTTTAACACAGTAAAGAAAAATATTTAGATGTTAAAAAGCGTGCTATACTGCCAAAAAAAGCTTCTGTGACCTTAATGCCTCTGTTGTATAAAGCATTTATGATTTTATTGGCGATCATTGAAACCTGATGACCAACACAGCCTGGGAAAACTCAGTTTTGGCTTGCAACCACCGCAGCAACTTGCCAAGTGTGGTATGAGGGGTTTGCAGACCACAGTTACATCAGAAGAATGACACTGGCAGAACTCGAGGAACATCCCAACAGTCTGGTCAACCATATTTTTTTATTTTTTTTTTTCCCTCAGTGACAGAGGAATGTGTGTGTTTGTTCCTTGAACTCCAAGGGGACATCCTCTGCAAATCAAATGTTTTTGACTATATATGTGCTTTAGATTCCATTTCTGCACAGAGCTATTCTGCTTTTACGTGGTGGTTTATAAAAAGGACGAGTCAAACGACTAAATGACGACTACACCAGCTCTTTGCCACTCCTTTGCCTGCGGTATTTGTTTCCTTGGGACAGCCCATGGAAAAATAGCTACACAACACTGTGCAGCTTCTTGTCCTTTGCCTGCTGCATCATCAAAAATTTGATTATTCAGGTTCTTGGAGATAAGACACCAAAAAAATAAGACCTCCCTATTTAACTCTGCCCATGCTGAGGTAGGTAATTAGGCAACTCCTGATTTGTGCCGCAAAGACAAGAACAGAAAGAGAAATCCACAGGAAGGGATGCCTCAGACTGAATCTCCAATTTACCTCAGGAAGCCTGGAATAGTTTTCATTTTTTCTGCCTCCAGGTTTGTGCAGAAAAAGTCTCATCTGCATTCCTTTATGGAGATGGCATTTGTTGGTCTCCATTCCTTTCACAGATCCTCACTGCAGGGCCACCTCCTCACTCCCGCAGTTCAATGCTTACTGCAATTTATTCCCAAAGACCCTTATTATTAAATACTATCTATCACTCCCACTTTCCTTTTTCCTTCCCTTTCATCTTCCCTGACCCATTTCCCCCATTCTTGCATCGTCCCTAAATTTCTCACAAAGTTTTTGCTCTCCTCTACCTCCCAGAGTAGAATTTGGCAGCACATTGGCAGCGCACTGAGGCCAACGGGAGAGTGCCCTTTGGTTTCAAGGGGCTTTGGATTAGAAGTTAAGCTTCCACGACCACTTGTCCTCTCTGTTGTAAAGCTCCACATGAGTATTATGCTACAGAAAGCATCACAGCAGAGGAGCTGGGTGGCTCCACAGGCTAGGAGCAGAAGGCTATAACCACATATTCATCTGCCAGTCAGAGAAGGGAAACCCTGGGGCAAAACTTGCACAAAATAAGCCCCATTATTCAGACTGTGCAAAGGGGAGGAAAAACAGAAGAGTTTTGCATTCTGGACTGACACACCAGCAAAGAGTGCTGGCACAGAATAATAATACATAATAATAATAGTAATAATATTTGTACATAATTTATCATTATACACTATAAACTCAGCTCAAATCCCAGTACCATGCTATTCTCTTCCAGCTCCGTATCCTCCTCTTGCTATACTCTTTTTATTGGCTTACATGTGCTGTGGAAATTAGTTTTATTCTAATTTGGAGCCTTTGAGGAAAGGCTGAAAAAGCATGTACTAGTCCATAGTCATTAAAAAACTCAAATGACAGTATTTCATCCTGCTTTTGAGGCTAAAATATTAGGCTTTGAAACATGAATCACACAGCTTAGTTGAGGCTGTGAAGAAGCTTAGGATCATAGCTTTAGTTAAAAATAAGTTTTAATACATAAAGCTGAGGAAAAGGGAGCATAGAGAATACCTCAGAAGTCGAAGTACAGCTACTGCGCAGCTCTGGGTTTGTGCATACCGCACCTCTCTGTTTTTAACCCAGATACTGTTGGGCTTCACCAAAGATGAACAGCAGAGAACCAGGGATAGTTCAGAGGGAAGAGTTGGGTGGCATGTAAAGGAAACAACGTGTAATAAGTCCTAAAGAGTTAACAGTTTGCAATGTCTTTCAGCCTGTAGAAGAACAAAAGATAAATTGTTTCACAGCCCCCCCTGTTTTTTTTCTCTCTTTTTTTTTTTCCTTCTTCTTTTTCCCCTGCCCTTGTAAACCTTACATTGGCAAGCAAGAATGAATGTTATAAACATCTTCTGAGAGGTCCATACTGCAATAGCCCTTGCACTGTTCTAAGTTGCCAGTTGCTCTGAATCTTCCATAGTTTAAATGCAATCCAAAACCAAACCCCACAAGGACGCACCAGGTTATGTAGAGAGAAGGGGAAAAAAGGATGGAAACCACACCTTCCTAATCTTAGCTTAGGAAACTGTGCTATCAACTCTTCATCTCACAGGTCCAAGTCTCTGCCCAGCTTCAGGCTGGTCCTGGGTTACCCATAACTTGGAGGATGGTGGAGTTTGTAAGGGTCACCTGATCTCCTTTTAGGGTTGAGTTTGAATGGCTCTGGCCCTCTTCTTGCTATCGGCCCTTTGCAGGAGTTGTGTGGAAAGGCTATTATGAGCCTGCGCAAGGGAAAGCCACGAAGACTACACTCCAAAGAACTGAATTTCAAAAGCTCAATTAAGTCCCCTGAGGAAGCCTAAGGTAAAACAATAATCATCACCTTGTTCCCCTCCCACCCGCCGGATCACAGGTTCCTGATTATCAGGCTGGCTGCAGGGAGAGGAGGTTATGCTGCTGCTCAGACCTCCTTCTCAGCCGGTGCCACTCAGCTCCTGATCGTCACAGCATGAAGCCACCTGATTCTAGGGCTGCATTTAAAAATAGTATCCATTTCTCTTTTTCTTTCTTTTTAAGGCAAACTTCTCTGATATAGATTGATATTTATAGCTTACATCTAGGCAGCGCAATTGTAATTTACGGAGAATACCTGAGGTGCAATACTGATCATTTCTGCAATACGCAGCAAATTGTTCATAAAATAGGTGCCAGAAAAGCGGTGGCAAAAGAAGCATTTAAGTATCCAGCTTGTCGATCTCTACTCCATTTGCACTCCTCTGCTCCGAGTGAGGTCCTACAGGGAGGAGAAGGGGCTTAAAGGCACAGTCCTCAGACAATAGCACTCTCAGAATAGTTAATTATAGCACAAAGCCCTAAGAAACTTAAGTGGATTTTGCATGGCTTTATGGAAAGTGGAAACTATTCTCTTTGCCATTTGCCAAACCACACACACATTACAGCATAGCAGCTAGAGTTTCAGAGCTTTTGCAAAACCAGGTTACACATCAATTTCATTATTTCACGTGCTATGTGAAAGCGCAACATAAAAAGCTCTCAGAAAGCACGACCACGTCCAACACGCCCTATATCGCAGACACCCGGTACGGTCTCTGTAAACTTTTTCCTTGACGCCACATCATACAACGTTTTTAAACTCCACACCAGAAAGGGAAACAAAACTTCTGTGAAAATCTTTCCAATGGCCCTCCTCAAGGGAAAACCTTCCCCAGCCATGTGCGCAAACACACTCCCAAGTGAAACAAGAGGGAAAATGACTATTTGAACCCACTGTCTCATATTTGTGCCCTTGCCAACCACTAAGGTTATGCCTGTGGTCTTCCATCCAAAGGGGAGACCACAAAAGAGACTGTATGTATATTTGCATCTCGTTCTTTCCTTCTTTTTAGAGGTAAGTAGGAGATGCGGTGAAAATTAAAGTTCTGAGTATTATGGTTTCAAGATTTACAGTGGAATGGAAGAGAGGGAAAAGAAGGCCAGAAAGCTAATAGGTAGAGACATAGTTTATGGAGAGCCAGGGTGTTTTTAGGAAGGTCAGTGCTGCTGAATAAACCATGCAGCCTTCATTAATGAACTGCTAAAACTATTAAAGAGTTAGCCTGCTGTCATCCAAGAGATGTTACCAGAGACCTTATTTCAGCTTAGATATGTGCGTAGCAGATGTATGGATGGGTGGGGAAAATGTGGTGAAGAAACAAAAATCACTGTCCTGCAAAGACTTACACATGTGCTTAGCTTCATAAAACGCAAGTCATCCCATCGAAAGCGTTTAGTCGAAGGGGCTTCTCAGTGAATAAAGCTAAGCTCTGCATATGAAGCCTTTCAAGGCCATTGCTTAGGTGTGGCAGGGCATCAGAGGAGGTATCTGGTTGAGAGGGAACCAACAGCAAGTGCAGAAGCTAAACCACAAAATCTATCATTTAGGGTATATGTGGTTTACAGAAAGGCTGGGGCCAAGACTGTTAGCAGACTGTGGGCACCCAAGGATTTACTAACTAGATAGGCTTCTTATAGCTCCCAAAATAGACACAGGTTGCTGTATATGTAAATAGAACAGTTATTTTGGTTAAATAGAGCTTAACTGTTTCTGATACAGTCATTTATTTGTCAAGTCTGTTTTATGTTAATTTAATTATAAGAAAATTGAAAAGTGTGATACATAGCTAAGCCCTTAAGGCCGGCTAATCTATTTGGATTGTAACAAATATAATTTTTATTAGCTCAGCCTATTTGGATGGTAACGAGTCTAACCTTTCAGTAGACATTACAGACTCTGAATTATAGTCTATTTTATGTAAAACCAGCATTTAGTTCAATAAAGAGAAAGTTCTTTTATCTGTCATTGTGTTAAGGAATTGCTGTATTAATGAGGATGCAGTAGGCACTGTGACCATTTTCCAGAAGCACGGGTGCCCTCCTTTCTGGATGTGCATAGGAAAGTACCCAGGTAAGTCACAGGCACAATGGTAAATCAGGATGTGAGGATTTTTTTTTTTCTTTTTTTTTGAAAATGACCATAAGGAAAAAAAAAATCACTGTCCACAATAAAATCTTTCCCTGCACAATTGGAAGAAAAACAAAATAAATCAAAACAAAACCCCTAACTAAACGGAATCCATCTGAAGTAAATGAACTAAAGCAAACCAAAACCTCCAAGATAAACTAGCAAACAAATGATACAAATATCTGCAGACACTGCCTTAACTTCTAGGAAAAAATTGTGTCTTTGACACAACCTCAATAATGGATTTAGATCTCTTCAGACAAAAATGACATCATTCTCACTCAGAGTTTTCACATACTTAATAAATTGCAAAATGCCCTGCAAAAGTTGAGGCTCTTCTCACACTACCATTGTGCAACTTCTGGCTACTTTTTAGAATTGGAAATGAGGCTTTTTCTGTATTTCTGAACACTTTTAAAAACTCTGATTCGTTAAAAAAAAAAAACCCTACCCTCCCCCCCAAACCATCTCAGGAAGCCTCAGACAGAATAAAAACCCAACTTGTGAAAACCATGCAAGTGCATGATTTCACCAGGAATTCTCCTTGAAACCTAGCTGGGGTTCTGTGCTCGGCCTGCACAGCTGGAGCCTGAAGAGCTTGTGCTCATGAAACTTTTGTTGCCATGCTGGTGTAGAGAGAATGAATATTTTATGCGTAAGAGGGACATACTATTTTCATTTTACTATGTTTCAAGCATCTATATAATGATATATATCTGTATAAAGAAAATATTTCTTGACATGCTCTTGAGTGTTTTTCGCATTTCTCATGACAAAGGTATCAATGGGCTTGCTGAGTGTTGACCAACCATTTATAATTGAACCCAGAACACTGTCTTATCAATGTTAATGGAGAAATGTTAGGCCCGTTATTACTGAGGATGAAACTTTCCAAATATGCTGGGTTTTTACCACAGACATTTTAAAAGGTTTAACTAAAAAATTAATAAAATATAGTTGTGTTCCACAACGCACCTTTTCAGTATGAGAGAGAGAGGAGCTCACATATTTTGTAGGGAGTTTTCTCTTTTCCTGATATGTAAGGCCCATTGACAGGTGTAAGAAATATGTAAGAAACTATAGTAGAGAATAATTGACACCTCAAGTGATTTTTTAATTTGCTTAAATTCTGAAATTTTCAGGAGAATGCGGGCCTCTTTGAGGAAACCATTGACATTCTAAACATATGAATAATTTGGGTTTTCAAAAACTCTTAAGAGAGAATGTTCATTTGATTGAATTTTAAGGACAATAAAAATGCAAGAATTACTTGAGGGTGAAACAGTAAACATTAGCATGCAGAAATGTTATTATGTTTTAGCAGTTCTAATTCTGATACCCATATTTTTCATGGGAATAGTTACTCTTAAAAATGGATGGCCAAGAAGACGCAGATTTTAGAAGGATAGCCCTGGTGTGAAAATGCCTTCTGAGGAACTCCTCCCCAGGTCATGGAAACTGTGTTTGTAGGTTTGTATGTGTGTATGTTTAGGAGGCAGGAAGAGAAGAATGTGAAAATGATACTGAGGTAGTGTAGATAAGTGTTGGAAAGGTTGTGGGATGTCAGATGTCAGCAGCAGTGGGGAAGGAAAAGCTTAAATCTCAGAAACAATACATTTCCATTATTTATTTTCTTCTCGATGGTGGATTGGAAGAGCTGCATCCCCATTTCCAAACGTGCATGACTTTAGTGGTGTTCCACATAACCAGTGCCCTCTGGCCTTACACCATCCTGGGGAAATTAAAAGCACAATGAGCCCCTGAAGCCTTTCCCCACACTTCATGAAGATATCTCTGCAATGCGCCGACTTTCTCTGTGTCTTTTATTATAAAACAAGCTGCAAGCTCTGCTCAGGGTACTGCCTTGTGAAAAACTTACATTATTGAGGAAAAGATTATAATACAGTAGGAGATAATTTCTATCTGTTAATGGACTGTACTTATTTCTCCAGCCCTGCTCAGTACTTTTAGATTAGGTTTGGGCTTTTGGTTTTGGGAACATGACCTTTTCCTGACAAACTGCAGAGCTTTGCAGTGAGGCATTATTGCTTGGAACTTCAGAGGAGGTTTCTCTGCTCCTCCTTTCCTTTTTTATTACATTACTTGTTGTTTGAAATACAGTTTTGTTATTTTTTTTTTTTCTAATTCTATCAAAGTCATGAACACTAAGCCATGTACGAAGTCTCTCATCACAATAGATGTCTCCAACCATGAGACACTATCAGAAGTTTCTTACCCTGCTCTCCACAAAACCTAAAGAGAAACTTCAGTGAAATAATCACAATAGTGTAAGTTTACATCCTACCTTACTATGAGCAACTGTCTTATATAAAGCAATATTTACATATCTGTCTTCAGGCTGTATAATGCCTCCCTCCTTCTTAAAGCACATATGCAGTGGCTGCAGTGTAGTCAATACAGGCGTGCCACCATTAATTCTCGGTGCCACCATTAATTCTCCATACAAACACTTATACTACCAACATTTTCACAAGCCAATATTTGCTATTCAGATTTTCCCAGGTTTTTATTTCCTTGGTATCAATCGCATTGCACATGAAACAGCCCCATCTCAGGAAGATTTTAGTCATGTCATTAATAGCCAAGAAATCATTTAGCAAAGTAATTGTGCTGAAGCAGATAATTTATAATCCCAAATTTTATCTATAAAACCAAATGATTACCTTGGGGTAAGGAAAGTTAATTCACAGTTGTACGTTCTGTGGCAGGTTGCCTCGCTGCCGGTTGGACACCAGCATATTTGTACGTGCTGGGGCCCAACAGGTTCCTCACAATGTTACAAAATGAACCATTTTTGCTACCGTAAGAGGCAACCATGAAATCCAAAATCTGAGACCACTGTTTGTCACTGAGTTCCAGTGTGGCACTTAAGCTCTCTATTTAGGCAGGATTTATAGTTTTGTATTACAGCACTTAGCTTCCAGATCTACCTGGTCTCTCTCCTCTGCGTGATTTCTGTTGAATAAACCATGCTGTTTGGGTGCCTGCCGTGGGGGTGGGGTGCGGTACTATTTGCTGTTCATCTTGGAAACTCAGCTGGTACAGACTTCCTAATTAACATGTTCACAAAAGCTGGCTGCAGACGTTGTCTGAGAATTACGGGTGGCTGATAGACATTCATGCAAGAGAAAGCAGCTATTAAAAAGAATATTGACTAATATTCATGCATGTTTGGGTGCAGGCAAGTGGATTTCTTCATTAATAAACCTTGCTTATTAACACAAAGGTCATCCTGAAAGAATTTGCTACGAAACCACAACCTGAAACTTTTCCTTGGATTTGGTTTCCCCTCTGCCTTGTTCCCTCAGGACATGCCTAGCCAAACCTTACCACTCGCTGTCATGATTTCTCTTTACTGCTCTTATATCCAAGTGGAATAAAGAGCTGGCTTTGCTGCTGAGTCAGCAAAAAGACCCCTTTGTGCTTTCCCAGCTGGATCAACACCTGCCAGCAGGGTGAGGAATCTCAGGCAAACACCACTAGACATAAGAAGAAACACTATTGTGTTTGCAATGTTTGAAAAAAAGCCCATACTTTGATTCAGCGGTAGGCTTCCCACACAGAAAAGTCCTCTCTTTGGTGGTATCTGGAAGCCATCATAATACTTTGATGCTAAAATAAGAGGCACTAAAAAGGACAATAAATTATATAAATATGACTCTGGTTATTTTGTAACTTAGTATACCATTTATATTTCTGAAGGAGAAATAGCAGACATTTTTGTATCCAGTGCCATTAAGAGGTCCTTCAGACCTGGAATGAAGAATGAAGTAGGACAGACTAGGCACTGCAAATTTATGATATGAACACATAATCCTGGCAAGTTAAGAATAGGTTTGTTTATCTGATGCACTGACACACACATAGTGATGATGCTGGCAAGCATGGTGCATGCGCATGTATCAAATGTCCAAAGGCAGAGACCACTATGGTCCGGTAAACATCTTCAGTTTCTAAACACAGTCTTTGAGGTAATGTTAAAGCAGATATCCAGAGATTTTAACTGCAGTGATTGCTGCATTCATCCGTATATTGCTCACTTTGGTGGTCATCCTACAAGATGTACTTGGTGGGAAATCAATGAAAGTTGTTATATTGGATGACCCAGTTGAGGACGTAATAGTCGCAGACCAACCATGAATGATAGTAGTCCTAAAACAGAGGTGCTTGGGTCAGTCCCATTTCTCAGTTCAGGCTGAAGATTCAGGCATACTCTATTTTTCTTAAACCATTTATGAGCATGAGCTTTATTTACAAACCAGAAATGTAAAATACATAGCCATTTTAAAACAAAATCTGAATATATTATAAAACCTTTGTAGAGTGGAGGTAGAGCCTCATAACATCAAGTAGGACTAAAGCACCTAGCACCAAATTTATTCTGGTGGTTTAATCAGAAATAAAGCATCACACTGCTTTCCATCAGGTAGACATGTATATAAGCCAAAACTTTGTGGGTATATTCGCTGGTACAAAGAGGTCAAATAGGAAGACCTGCCACAAAAGAAATGATTCTGACCCAAGGTGAAGTGGAAACCCATCTGAGATGTGGAAGCCTTTATCTTGCAGACTGTGAGGTGCAAATATATGTGCTTTCTCAACAGGAAGAGTTGTTCATGCTATGACTACAACAGAGAACTTGTAGTTAAAAGTCTTCCAAGTTTCTTAAGTCTGTGCTGGGTGTCTGGCCTCCACCCTTCTTTGATTAACAGGAAGTGCTACTGCTAAAACAGTTGAGATAGAAGGGAACAGTGGAGAACTATAACCAACATCTGTCTTTTCTAGCATGTGCAAGGTCTGCCATTGCAGACCACCATAGACTCTGGAAGGAGAGGTCCCTGGAGACAGGCAGCACAGGAGGGCTGGGACAAATTTCATAAGTTGTGTGGATCAATGGACTGGATAAGCCTTGAAGAAACAATGCTGATACCCACTGGTCTAAGGCAATTGGCTGCCTAGGTCAAAGGAGTGGCTGGTGAAGGGAGGATTTCAATTCAACTCTCACTGGGGTCTCCAATACCTGAGGTCAGAATTTGTGGCATCAAAAATCTCAGCATGAACATAGCATTGTTTTGATGATTCCTGATTTTGGTATGAAGCCTGGGAAATCAAGAGCAAAGGAGCACAATGATTTCTGTTTGGTTTTTGGTACAAGGAACTGGCCGGTCTCTTTCTAGGGGTTGAAGAAGAAAGTCTGGTGGACACTGCAGTTTGTACAGGGTTTCCTTGGCAGTATGTGTTGTGCAGTCATTGTGGAGTAAGACAGTTCATTATTTCAAATGGAGACTTTCAGACCATCAGTGGTATCTTGAGGAATTACAGCAAGGAAAACCTCCTTTACTGTGGCTAACGCAGACATTGTGGCAGACCCTACTAGAAGGTGGCGTGTGATAAATTATATGAGCCTTGTGTACCAGCACATTGAGTAAAAGCCTTATGATTGTCACTTTGGTAACAAAAATCTTGTGTCCAAATCTGCCAAAGATGAAAAGAAGAAATCTCCCAGCCATCACAAGAATGAAAGATCATGTGATGGCCTGGTGTATGATAGACATAGGGATGCTGAGAACCTGTATACATGCCCCTGTTGTCTCAAGGAGTATTTGGAGGCATTCAATGGAAAACAAATCAAAATCAAATCTAGTGTTGGGAGGTAGGTAGTTATCTGAGCACAAGAACTCTTGGTTCTAGTTCTTTAAATAACTTCTGAGCAGATAGAGTAATAGACCAGCTGAGCCAAATAGGCAGCGACAAAACACTAGACTCTGGTGAGCTTGTTCAGGCAATAGGACTGGTGCTAAGTAGGTGTTTGATGAACTCTGCAGAGTTTTATTCAGTTCCAGAGCCAAGTGGAACAATTTCAGACACATGTTGTGGAGCTTAAAAGTATCCTCAGGGATGATGCCAGTGTCCTACTGCTGTGACGAATTTCTCCAGTCAGCATGGCTGTATGGTTTGGCTCAGATGACCGTATTGACTGTCACCTTTTCTAGCCCCAGAAATGTATGCCTGTCAGATACTGCTCTCTTCTTAAAATAGGCTAGGATTTTTAAGTTGCTATAGTCAGAACTCTGTGTTATTTAACAGTTCTGGAGGTGAGACCACTGCTTTCAGCAGGGGTGGGAAGCTGCTCTGCTCCCAGATGGATAAAAGAGCTCTGCTCCCAGATGGTGACTCTTAGAAATGGAAAAAATAAAGACGCCCCCAAAACTAAGCAGAGCACCCAAGGTGATTCTCACTGAAATACAGAAGTTAAGTGAGACACTTGTGGGAAAGACCAGAAAAAACCCAAAAACCTGATTGAGGCCTGGGAAAAGATATGGAGGTGGGTTCTAGTAATGAGCCTATAAAAAGGAAGAAGTGAAATGTATCAAGGATTTTGCAAATGTCCTTCTTTCAGGAGTTTGGTGTTGATATAGTTGAAATACTACTCTGAAAGTGAAAATTTTTGAAGATTCAGCTGTTTGGAAGCTGTTACGAAGTTTGTTCGACCCTATCTTTAAGGTTGCTTGTGACATTCCTTCTGGAATCTAGATGAAACAGAGATCTACTTCAATGCAATGGTTATGAGGAGCTGTATAAGGCATATGGTGGGGAGGGGTTGAGGGCTTGTGTCAGTCACTTGAAGAAGAATGAAAACAGCCAACGACAAAGCACTGGAAACAGTAATTTAAAGAAGGATCAGAATATAATATTGGAAGAGTTGAGTGAACTACAAAAGAAAGGCTGAGGTATAATTGTACAAATTGCAAAGTCATGTACTTCGGGTCTAATATCAAGAATCTCTGTTATAGGCTGACAATTTATCATTTTGAAATGACAGAAGACA
Organism: Gorsachius goisagi; assembly: GCA_018403395.1. Taxonomy (NCBI): domain Eukaryota; kingdom Metazoa; phylum Chordata; class Aves; order Pelecaniformes; family Ardeidae; genus Gorsachius; species Gorsachius goisagi. The sequence goes on along the minus strand of BOSO01031959.1, from coordinate 5,803 downwards.
GGAATACCTAGGATATATCAGATGAACACAGCAAGTCTGTGAACTTCAGATTGATTTGGCTGTGAAAAGTACAAACCTAATCCCCAAATATGTCATGTGGAGTATTTTCAGCAGAGATTGAGAAGTATTAATGCTTCTGTACAGTTGAGACTTCATCTGAAAAACTGCATACAGCTTGGTTCACTTGCATTCAGCAAAGATGAACACGCTTGGATGTTCAGAGGAATGGAAACCATATTTTTCACAGAAGAGCCGCAGAGGCTTAGGCTTGCACAGCAAAGGCTAATGGAGAATATGTTTTTGTTTTATAAAGAAAGTTCAGCGTAGGTTTAAAAACATAAAGGAAAAATGCTACTTAAACAAAAAAAGAGAAAGAAGTACATGCAAAAGAAGAAGATGTATAAGATGGCCATGAATACATTAAGGCTGCAAAATGAGAAGGCAGTTTGTAACAGCCAGGAAGAGAAGCAAGTGGAGGAAGAGGCTTAGATGCTTATGAGTCCCTAGGATGGAGGTATGTTCCTGATTCAAAGCTAACGTGGGTACCCCTGTGTGGCATTGCATTTTGCCACGAAGTCTGTTACATATTCTTGTAGATTAAAAGAGTTGTTTAAAAAAATACATAGTGAAACTAAAAGCACTTTTTTGAAGAATATAAGATAAATTTAATTTGAAAGAATGTCCACATGATAAGTCAATTTTCAAATCTGGTCTATGTATTTGATAACAGAGTTCAAACCTGCACTTCAAGTGCAAAGTTAATGCTAGCTAGGTAATGACAAACAGATGCTGAGCTAAAACCAGTACCTTTAGAAGAGAAGGGAAACACTTAAGATATATCACCAGCATCTTAATCTAGTGTGGAAATTTTGGATATGGTTCATCTATGTGGGTAAATTGAAACTGGCAAAAATACATAGGAAAACATAGGTAGGCACACATTTCTAGTGTACGTTTAGATACATATAAGTTTGAATAGTTATGAAAAAACTTAGGAATAAAATCAAAACTCCAGGTCTGTATACACCTACATATTTAAACTGTGATCGCTTGACACAGGATATGGTATTTCCTTTCATCTGTACCACATAAGCAAAACAATGAAGAATAATAATAATGAAATAAACAGCAGATACAGTATAAAGTAGATTTTTCTTTTTGGGGCCCTCATTTATACTAGATAATTTGCAATTAATACTTTATGAAAATTGCCTGTTTTGTATGCATGAGCAGACAAAAAGCTTCCTAAGAGCATCATTGTTTCCTTAACGAAAGATACAATGCCAGTGACGTTATCAGTATTATACACTTGAACCACAGTTGGTGGAGATGACATCTTCTATAGTGTGCTGTCGTGCATTTAGGACTAAATCTTATTGCAGCAAGTGGATGTTTTGCCTCTGAATTCAAAAGGATAGAGATTTGGCCCTCATTACTTGCCTCCATTTCTCCGTCTAATTAAAGCATTTGAATGCTGACAGGTCACTGGAATGAATGCCCAATTAATTACTGATTTGTTCATCATAGCCACTGAATGTTGTGAGTTTATACTGTAGACTCAAAATGATTCCTCCTTGGATTTAAGCTGTGCTCTAAATTATCAGAGATTTTTGCATGGCACAAAAGAAAAGCCCAAATACATTAATTTTAAAAAGTATGTTAAGTTTGTACATTCAATATATGCACTGGGGATATCAGAGGAGCCTTTCTTATTGCCACATACATATAAGTGTTAAATACAAAGTGCATGCTGTACAGTATGTTGACTTTTCTGCCAGTTAAATTAACAAATATGCAAATTATAAAGGATGTCAGAGCACTAAAGAAACATCTGGTAACCAAAGTGAAAAGTAATGATAATGACGATAAATAAGGAAAGACAAAAGTAAGTATTGTTTGAGGTGGATTTTCACTCAGCTGTGCATTACTATAAAGGAGTTACGAAAGAAGCCTACCCTATTAGCTGCCAATCTCAAAGAGGTTCAGAAAGCAATTTTTCAGTGTTGAAAGTCGTTCTTGTGACAACGTGTTTTCTTCATTTCTGTTATTTGGAAGCCCTTTATGAACACACCCTCTCATCAGGAGAGCAGGGTGCTGGAAGGAAAATCAATTTTGTAGGGGATTTCAGCATTTTGAAGTGTGGCTTTGTTCCCATCAGGAACAACTGCCAGAAAAAATAACAACAAGGAGATTCTTTGCAAGGCAACTCTTACCCCAAGGCTGTCCTCCTAGAGGTCTCCCTAACAGCACGAACAGGAAGGCTCTGAGGTCCCTGAAGCAATCTGCTTGAAGAGCTGCCCCGTATCACAGACTCTGAGCAGCCAACATCTCCCATCACGTGGCTGCCAAGAAGCTGGGCAGATGACCTTGCAGATGAGAAGGAGGACAGCAAGGGTCCCCTGGAATCATTCCAGCCACCTCCTGTCGTTGGGTTTCAGTGACTCGAATGTGATTCAAAGTACACACTACCCAGGTTAGCGGAAACAACACTTCAGCTGGCATCATGACAGGCACAGCTTACAATCACTTCGGAGTTTTGTTTGCAGATTTATTTGTATGGTGAATCAATGTCAAGATGCCTTTAGATATTTATACGTGTAGCGATTGCGTTATCCTTATTACACAATGTCAAGACGTTGACTACTGTGAGCAGTATGTGGGTGAATGCAACACTGACCTTGGTGCTTGTTCTACAGATTGGAAGTCAACAATCACCGTTTAGAAGCAGATATTGGATAAACCCTGTGGCTAAATGATTATAACATTCCAGCTTTTTCATCTTAGTATTAACTTTGACTTCAGCATTGATAACAAAACATTCTTTATGTCTTAGTGACTTTCACTTGCTATAACGATATAACAAGCTAACCGCCAATAATGGTGCATTATGTATGTGTGTGCATACTATCCCCTTCCCATCTCCCCATCTCATGTCCTTACTTTTCAAGGAAGTTTAATTATAATTTAGTGAAACCTTGCTCTGGAATAAAAGCTGTCTAAACTTTCTCTCAGGTAGTCTGTGTGGTCAGGCCCTGCATGTAAAAACATGGAAAGCATTTGGGTGTCATTCAAAATACCTTCCCTGTTCTTTTGCTCTCCATAATATCCATCACCTTATGCATGGTCCTTCTAATCAGATTCCCTGTGGTTCTATCATTTACGGTCAGTATGAAGGTAATGCTAGCTCATCTCCAGCAATCCCTGACAATTAAATCTTCTATCTTGTGTGATGAATGGCCTCATTTTTCTTCCTTATATCCCAAGGAAAAAAATATAGTGCCTGAGATGCTGCTTGCAGAAATGGCTTGGAGTAGTTTGCGGTTCTCCAAAAGATCTAAGCTCAACATTTAATACAGTACATCTTAAAATAAAATGCAAAATATTATCTTATCCATGCTGAAGAAGACAAATGAAATTAAGTACACGATGTACACGGTGGAGGATTTCTCTCAGCCATATTCATTCATTGTCTGAATGGTGTGTGAGGGCTGTAAGAACTCAACTACTTTATAGTTATGACTGACAGCTGAGTAATAAAAACATCCTGAGCTGGAGTGAAATGTAGGCAGATTGACCCTTGGTGTTCTTGTAGCTTTTAGGGCATGTATATACACTTCCTCTTTTTCCACTAGTTCTGAAGCTAAGAAGGAGGTGTCAAATTCCAACACAGGTCAGAGACCTCAACCATTATGTAGGTACAGTTTCATTGTTTAAATTTGTGTAAATCAAGACTCTAGCACTCCTGTGGCTCCTGGTTCCCTGGTATTTCTGAAGTGGTTCAACATGGACAAAGCACCAAGATGAACAAAGAGTGATTTCCCATGGTTGTATGAGTTACTAATAGTTAATACGGGTTTTAGAAATGGTAGAAGACCTTGTTATTACTTCAAGTCCCCAAAGTGTCTATGTCCTTTATGAAATGCTTTTTATTTCATCTCCAGGTACAAGGAATACAGTTTCCTCTAGATAGTAAAAAAATTGCAGGTCACACCTAAAAAGAGTACCCTCCCTCACACAAGAGCTTTAGCAGTTTCTCTGTTCATGAACACTTCAGGAAGCCTGGATAGAAGCAGATCAACACTGTAACATTTATTACATTTTAAAAAACTAGCATTTTTAACTTAAGTCTTTCTAAATAAAGATCTTTTTCAACTGTGAAAATATGGATTGGATGGGTGACATATACTCACTTTCTATCTTTGCCCCAAAGTCAGAGTGAATATGGAACATTCAAAGTTTCAATCAAGACTGCTTAATATCCTCTAAAATCATTCCTCCTTCTTGCTCAACCCAGCATTAGAAGAGCAAGTATCTAAGTACTATGGAAGACTCTTCAAACAGAACTGCAAAAGGAACCTTACAAAAAATAATTTGCCTCATTTCCCAACCAGTGTTACAGACTCAGTAATTCAGAAACTTTGGAAATATTTCAGCTACCCTCCTTCCCAAATGTCGAGGTACTTACCCAACTTTTTTGGTTTGTTCACGATAAATGTGAAACAGACATTTCCTCCATCTCCATTTATAAATATGTAATCACTATATGTTATTTGTTGATGCTGTAACCGCTTCTTCATTATACCTGGAGTAGTAGAGTAGTCTGTGTCTAAGTACCCATACGCATTACGATTACAAATGTACAATTTAGGTCACTTAGAATATTCCAAAACCATTCAGTATTTTTTATACTGAAGGAACAGTAATGGTGAAAACATTTTAGGATCCATAAGGAACAGGAGTATGGAAAATATTATTGTGTCTTTATATATATCAGCAATATAGCTTCAAATTAATATTGTATTCAGTGTTGGGAATTCTGGTTTTAAATAAGGAAAACAGGAAGGAAAATTAAAACAATCAGAATAGTTAGTAACAGGATGTAAAGAGGGATAATACATACAGATAATATCTGCCTTATAGAAGAGGGACCATCTAAAAAGTACACAAAATAATGAATTGCATACATGGGACAGGAAACTTCTATTGACCCTGTTTGATCATAGTGCAAAGAAAAAGGAGATATTCAGTGAAACTTAAAAATGGCAATACCAGGCTGTTAAAAAGGTCTCGTTTTCAACACAAGGTACTACTTATTTGGGAACCTGATTATCATGAGGTATTACTGAAAAGTTCTACATATTGAAAATTAAGAACAGAAATGAACTGGGCTCCTTAAGCATCACATAAACATCACGTAAACAACTTTTTGGCAAATGAGCCTTAAAAGGAAATACTTGTCCTGGGAAGGATTTTCCCATATTTTCTCATTGTAAGCAGTATTCCTGCAGATTCTTTGAAGCCAACTACTAAAACCAATGAGTGAAAAGATCTTGATTTAGTTTTTTTCCAATATGATAAATCCTGTGAACCCTTATTTCCTTAGTGTGTCGAATCTTTCCAATATTGGTGGATTTTACTCAAAATCTGACCAAACTGATGCAAAATTTGCTCATTAAAATATGAGAAAAATTGACTCAGCTTTCATGAAATGAGAATGGGAAAAATACACTTTCTTTTTGGAAACAACTGTCATATGATTTACCAGTTCTAAAGCATGGGAAGAAAACTAGAACTAGATGAAAACTGGTTGATTTCACTGACTTGTAGCTGCTTCAAAACAGCATTGACTTGATTCAGCACTGTACCCTTCAAACATGAGTTTCTTGAAGATCACCCCCCCCCCCCCAAAAAGGCTGTTGTTTGGATCTATGCAAAATTTACTCTAGCAGGATTCCATGCTCAGTTTCTAAAATTTTGAGTCTGAATTCTTGTGAGCTAGTGAATATTTACAGGTAGCAAAGAA